>PVIU01023713.1:0-26900 GCA_004026605.1 Ondatra zibethicus | reverse complement strand
GCCCGGGTGGGCCGAGCTCAGGTGCAGCCGGGACAGGGTCCAGATGAATCCGCGGAGGCTGGTTGGGCGAGGTTCTCGGTCCCAAAGGCAGGCCTACTGAGGGTTGCCCTCTCCTCTCTGCTGGGCTCCGTGGGACAAAGGAGGCCCCCTAGCAGGGGACTCGCCCTTCCCCCAAGGCCTCAGCCCGGGTGGGCCGAGTTCAGGTGCAGCCGGGACAGGGTCCAGATGAATCCGCGGAAGCTGGTTGGGCAAGGATCCCGGTCCCAAAAGCAGGCCTGCTGAGGGTTGCCAGCTCCTCTCTCCGATTAGATAAATCTTAAAAAAAAAAAGATGTCATCAGTCTGCTCCTACACTCTGCCATTGCTATCTGTCATGAGGTGATACAGATAGATGTAGTCTGTACCAGGACCATGTCAGTTTGGACTTTGAACTTCCAGAACCGTCAGAACTCCAAGGCTTGGTTTCTAGGAAGTAAGCAGGCATGGGATAGCTAATTTGAGATGCAAAGAACAGAGTACTCTTAGGGTTGTGTTTCTTGGAGAAAGGTGGTGGTGTACTAGAAAATGAATGTGATAGCCACACACAAGATGGTGCTACATAGTTTCTGTGGTATCTAACACAATAGCCTTGATTGACAGCAAATATTTTGCTGTTTAATTTGCATACTACTTTTTTTAATGGTCTCAATATTTTGTTTGTTTGTTTGTTTTTTTCAGCTGCCACCACTACTATATCTCTGACCTAGAGGTCAAGAAGGTCAGTAAGAGTCAGAGGTCCAAGACCCTTACTGACGTTTTTGAGGGATTTTTCTTCTTCTTCTTCTTCTTCTTCTTCTTCTTCTTCTTCTTCTTCTTCTTCTTCTTCTTCTTCTTCTTCTTCTTCTTCTCCTCCTCCTCCTCCTCCTCCACTTCCTCCTCTTCCTCCTCCTCCTCTTCTTCTTCTTCTTTTTCTTGAAGGATTTCTTGTCCCCAATTCCAACCTTTAGAGGATGTTTACTATGGGATATTTCCCTGTATGAATCTAAATCTCCCTCTAGCAGCCGAAACCATCTATGATTGACAGAGAGCACTGCCTGGGCACTCATGCCAGGGTATGGTCTTTAGCATGACCTTGCTTGCAATAGTCTGAGTTCCTCTACAGTTCCTTACACTTCTTTCTACCTTGCATGAAATGTTCTGACCCTCTGCACACACAAGGCTAACTAGTTGCTCTGAGGAGCATTGGATCTCCCTTTTTATAAGGTTATCCTACATTTTTATAGCTAGACCTGGCTTGAACAGAATACATAAAACTTTCTTCTGGCTGGCAGGATATTTCTTCACAGGATTATACAAAGCTGGCCCCACAGAGGTTTCCATTCACTGGTATGTTTGACCTCCTGTATCCTGACTGACAACAATTCTTTCATGGGTCCATTTTTTTTCTTTTTTTTATACAAAAATACATTCTAAAACATAAAATTTATAAGTACAAGAACCTCTAGAACACTGTTTGGACTGATCCATGCACTCACTGTGGACAGCCATGCTCTAGCCATGTCCCTCCTTAAAAGAGTCATCCTGTCTCCTCTACTTTATACAGAGGCCACGTTCAACATTCTTCAATTTCTCCTCAAAATAATCTGACTCCGAATGATCACTTGACCCAAGGTCAGGGAAACAATAGGTTGATGATTCCGGACAAAGAGTGGCAGGTTCCTTAGCACCGCCCCCCCAGTAAAGGGAATGGAGGTGGTCCATCGAAGCTGCAATTGCTTCAACAGAAGAGTTCACTGAAGATGGTGTTATGCCAGCTGTCAAAATGAGGCCCCATAACACTGACAACTTCTCATCTCTTAAGATACCAGTTTCCATGCAAAATATGTTTATGGGACTGTGTTTTAGCCTTTGAATCCCAATTTGTAGACCATAGTCCAAGATTTTTAATAACCAGAAAAGACAATTACAGGAACCCTCATCCTCCCAATGTGCAAGTGTGGCTTCCACTAGTCCTACGCAGGACACTCTGTCTAAAGACCATCATGTGTATCTGTCCCTGAACTTCCCACTTCCCTTAGCCCCTGAGCGTCATCTGTACAATAGAGTTGCTTTGCCACATCACAGAGCTGATTTACAGGCCATGCGAGGCAGCCTGCAGACCCACAAATCAAGTGCCAGATTTACAGACCCTCAAAAATGTATAATAAATGCCAAATAAAAACTTTCAATTTACCAATCTTTATTTGTGGGAAATATAAATCAGCAGTAAAGATGGAACACCATCAGCTTTATTAAGATTAAGTTTCTAAATCCTGATTTTTTTCCTTTGCTTTATTTTTCCTTTCAAATTTGACCTTTTCTTTACGAGTATGCTTCTGATTTTAACAACTATAAAAATAACACCTTTGTTGCAACTTAGAACCTAGGTTTGGCTGACAGGGGTCCTGGTTAGATATTAAAGCTCACACAGCGATGGCTAGCCTTTGTGCTCAACTTGACTGGATTTGGAATCCCCTAGGAGACACACCTCCAGGGCAGGGGAATGTAGGTGTTTCCAGAAAGGTTTAACAGAGATTCTAAGACTCTACCTGAATGGGTGTCCTAGACTGAATAAAAAAAAAAATAAGTTGAGTGCTACACTTCATCACACTCTACTGCCTGACTATGGACACAATAGGACCATTTGTCTCAACCTCCTTACACCATGCCTCCCCCCACATAACGAACTGTACCCTCAAACTGGAAACTGAGGAAGCCCTTTGTTCCTTGAGTTGCTTTATGTTGAGTATTTTACCATAGCACTGAGAGACATATGTAAATAACATGATATTTTTAATCAGAGGATCAGTAGGACCTTCTCCAATTTCTGGCCACGGGTCCATTAATCAACAACATCTTAGAAACACATCTTAGATACAGGTGTGCTTAGCCAGACAGAGCATGAACATCCCCACCCTGGTCCTTTACCTTTCTTGGTTTGTTGTGTAGTGACTTTCAATACTTTTCCTGGTTTAGCACGAAGCTTGACTTTAAGATGTATTTTCTTTGGAAAGAATTTTTAATATTGAGCTCAGAGGTCATTAAGAACCCAATGTCAGCATGGCATAAGGAAAGAATGGTAGAGGTGCTGGGCAGTCTTGGGTGATCAGCAGCTCTGGCGTAGTGCTAGTGAAGAGCACATGTTTGGTTCTGAGACCCTGCTGCAAATCGTGCACACATGACCCCAACGTATACAGATAATTAAAATAAATCCTTAAAAAATGATGAGCATAGTAGTATATTGTTAATGGTGAGACCTCTACCAGCCGGTGATATCAACAAATGCTATGAAAGGGAAGGATAATGCAAGACAGTAAATAAGTTGAGGAGCTCAAATTAGGTCTCCCCCATGTTCATTTGAAGCCTCCCCCAGAGAAAGGCACACCATCTCAGTGCAGAGGGGTTGCGCAAAGCATCATATATGTTTCAGAATGAAAGCTTCTTGGATATGTTAATTGCAAAATATAATTTTCAGCTCATAAAACATAATGTACATAATCTCTCCCATGCAAAGATAATAATTTTATAGACTCCTATTAAAAATGATGTTTACTAATTGTGAGAAAATGCCTCAGATGATACCATCACAGTATACCCTAACATAAATGAGAAGTTGTGCTGTTAGTATTAATTGACTGTCAGATTCAATGTGGGAAATGGCTGCTATGACTTTGGCATCAATATATATTTGGAATGTAACTGTACCTGGCCATAGGTGACTTTTCTAGACTGAAAGATGAGGTTTGATGTATATTTCCTTACCATTTGATAACTCCCTTCCCTTTAACAACTCCAAAGTAGATTATTTTATCTGCATAATACTATGTCAGGAATATAGTATTGTTGAGTAAGTACAGGTGAAAACATTGATTAAAAATATGAGTTGGGGAGATGGATTAGCACTTAGCTCTTGCCTCACAAGTATGAGTCTACAAGTTTGGATGCCCCATACCAGATAAATATATGGTGAACATGGTGGCATGCCTGTAGAAACCCAATCCTTTACACATGCATGAATACACACACACACACACACACACCACACTACACGCACACATGTGTGAACATACGCCACACACACACCACACTACATGCACACATGCATGCACACATGCCACACAAGCACACACGTGCACGTGTGCATGCGCGCGCGCACACACACACACACACACACGGTGGAGACAAGTCCCTAGTGCAAGCTGCTAGCAAGACTACCCATATCTGCAAGCTCTCAGTGACTGATGTAGAAGAGCAATCGCAGATGATGCCCACCATTGACCTCGAGCCTGAACACGCTCATGCACACACATGTGCATATTCTTGTAGCCACTGACTAACACATGTGCCTACCTGCAAAACCATGCATATACTTTACTACATTCAATACACATAATTCATCTCCCATGGTTTTTTTCTTTCTTTTTGAGACAAGGATTCATGTATCCCCAGTTATCCTCAAACTCCCTGTGTAGCTGAGAATGACCTCAAATTGCTGCTACCCATGCATCCATGTCCCAAGTGCTGTGATTGCAAACATGCCCAGTTTTGCACGGTGCTGGTCACTGAACTCAGGTTTTATGAATGCTGTGCAGGCACTCTACCAACTAAACTATATCTTATACCCCTACATCTCTTTCTGTATTACATCTGAGGCACTGAGCACAGACCTTGGGCAAGTTCTTATGGGGATTACACGTAAGCATAATATCTGTGCTGGTCCAGCTTTGATTCTACCAGGGGGAGAACTGATTCATCAGTGAGTTATTTCACAAGTAATTTCTGCTACAAATCAAGTTTTCAAATTTGCACATGATTACACTTTTTAAAAAAAATAACTAGGAGTAGGTGATACTTTATTTTTTGGTAATATCACTTCACTACCTATGCAAATTTGCCATCTAAGGGAGAAAAGAGGTGATGGTGATGTTTTGTAGGTACCAATCTGTGGTCCAATGGCCCATGCCTGAGCATGGTTTGCCAGGACTCTCTTCTACTGGACCAGGAAAATATGTAACAAGGAGCTCTGCTTGGAAGAATCCATCATAATGGATGATTCTGTAAACAGACATGGTACCCACAGAATGGGTTCTAGGCTTGCTGAAAATAAGGTTGTGTAGTAGTTGTGGCAATAAAATGACTGTTGTTTTGAGAAAGGAGAGATCAAACAGGCGTGATCCTGATTCCCACAAGCACAGCACACCCCCACAGAGGGTGTCTTGTGCTGGGCATAGGCACCGAGACAGGAGCTCTCTCTCTTTTGGCAGGGCTCACAGTTGCAGGGGTCCCCAGACACAATAGAAAACATCCAGCTCACAGAGCAAATGGCAGAAGAACAAAGACAGCCTTGCAGAGTTTCAAGCAACGGCTTGCTGATGGGTGTGGACAGCTATCTGGTGGGGAAGAAAATAAAAAAAGACACAGATCATGGAAGATTTGTGCATTATGAAGAATTCGGGTAGCCAAATCAATCAGTCAGGGTGAGGGGCCCTAGACAGGTAAACTCGGGCATATTAAAATGACCTGATGCCCTGCTATGCTTGAATTAAATCCTAAAGGATCTTGTTTCCAAAAAAGCACATGTATGGATCCTTGTCGACATAACAGATTGTTTTAATATTTTTATTACATTGTGTTTATTTCATGTGGGGGGAAGTGAGTGGGTATGGGCCTACCATACCAAGGTGCATGTGTGGAGGTCAAAGGACAATCTATAGAAGTCAGTTCTCTCCTTCCAACCAAGTACATGTCCCAGGGGTTTGGCTCAGCACATCAGGCTTGGCAGCACACGCTTCTGCCTCTGATCACATAATATATCCTTGGTCACATAATATTAGCATCCTTTCAAATCATTATTTAATTGTCTCAGTTTTCCTTCCTGTTGTTTAAAAAAATTTAAATCTTCAAATTGAAGTTTAATGAAGACAATTTTTAGGACAAGGGCAAGTTAAAACACAAGTAAGTAAATTTATAGGAGACATAGAAGAAAGCACACTAGAGTAAAAGGCATAAAATCGGGAAGCTGATAATGGAAGCCAGGAGACACTGTGGAGTGGAGGGAGCCAGGAGCGGCAGGGTTAGACTCACAGGGCACTGTTGATGGTTTGTGCTTTACTTTGCAGAGCTCACTCAAGCAGCAGAGAGGACAGCCTGGACCAGAGATGGACAAGGATGGAGCCCTGGACCAGGAGACCACAGAGAGTCCAGGATGAAACTAAGAACACTGTTCGTCAGCAGTGCCACTGTTGACAGAGACTGGGGGACAGATGCAAATGAGTTTTTGCTGCTTCCTGTCAAAGCCACGCATGGCAAACAGGCAGGAAATGAGGCGAGATGGCTTTTTCCCAGGTTGTTATCATTTATGCTTCCTTGTCCAATTACTTACATTAGAATCATAATGCTGCGTGATGGTGGTGTTTTCTCCCAGTGCCCGGAAGCTGCCTTTCTAAGTGCTCGTAAACATCTTTGAGAATGAGTGAACCACAGAGTATGAAATGCACTTCCTGAGTCTGTCATTACTGCATCTGGCCTTAACTGCCAGCCACTTACAACTGGCCACATGCAAAGAAATGACACTTTGAAGTTGATGGCTGCCATCAGGTATCAAACAGGAGCTAATTTGTACCAGGGAAGTTGATGGTCTTTTAATGTCACTCTTTTTGATGACCTGGACAACCCAGGATTCAATCCTTCCAGCAAAGATGGCCAGTGGGGAGCGTTAGAGGCTCATGGGGGGCTGGGCGGGGGGAAGAACAGCATCATTCAAATCCTGCCAACATCTATCTTTATTATTGTTTCCTTTGGATTTCCAACTTTTCTCAAAAGAACGGCTTTGCCTTCTGCCTTCCAGTTGTATCCACATTTTACCGCTGTTGATTCACATTCCACTCTCACAGCCACACACTCTCACAGTGAGTGGCTCTCAAGTAGGCAGCAGGACAAGGCCAGGCAAGAAGACTGAGTCCAAGTGTGTGTCTTGAGACTATTCAACCAGGAAGCGTTTTGTGTGTTGTTTAGACGCAAGCCTGAAAAGCCCCAGCAGTCTCCCTGTGGAGTGAGATCAAGCCCTCCCCGGGGAAAATGGAGTCTTCATCCTGCTGGTACCCACTGGACCCTCAGATCTGGGCTCTCTGCCTTGAATTTCCAGCTTTGTGACAGAATACCCTAGCATACCCACTTTCCTCTGAAGGCAATTTTAAGTGAGTCTCTGTCACCTGTATAATTCATCACCCAGTGAAGCCCAGCTGGGAAGTCCAAAGCTAATTGGGATGGGATGAGCGTATGGCTGTAGAAAGGAAACAATAACAGACATCATAGCCCTTATTTTAATCCAATCCTGTAAATGTTGACTTCAGATTTGCAGTGTGAAATGAAGTGTGCTGAACAATGGTGCACAGGAGAATAGGGATACGAGGAGTTAGAAAAACAGGGACTTGAGAGGTAGCTTGGTGGATCAAGTGCTTGCCTAATATACTCAAAGCCTTGAGCACAATACTCAGTAAAAGAAGAGGAGTAGGAGGAGGTGAGGCAGTGGTGGTAGTGTTGCAGGAGGAGGAGAAAGAGGAAGGAAGGAAATATCTATATCTTTAAGATGATTGCAACCCATCACTTCCCCTCGACTTTGTTCTACCCAAACCCACCCTCTTACCACTCTCCTCTCTACCCCTGTTGCTCTCTCTAACACCAACAAAAAGCTTGAAAGTGTCATCCAAAGGCTCCCTCAATATCTTTGTCACTGTGTATTCCATGTCTGGGTGCAATTAGGCCTCAGGAAATTATTTTTGTAAGTGTATATGGAAAAACAGACCCAGAAACTGAATGGTGGGAAAGCAGACTGAGCGATGAAGCATAAAGCCCACCCTGTAGACCTCCCTCTTCCTGTGTCTTCTTCACCACACTATTCTGGCCTACTGAGAACTGGCCATTAGCGAGATGCATAAATTGAGTGTTGCTTGAAAGGCTTAGAAAGATAGAAGGGAAGGAAAGAAAAGAGGGAGGGAGGGAAGGAAGAAATATTGGCTGCCTCTTGGAGTTTGTTGGCATGGAAACACAATATACCTCTCTCTGAGCAAAGATTCTAGCATACTGCAATATTACTGTGTGCCAGTTTCACGAAATAAGTACTGGGCAGGGATCTCAAAGTACTACCAAGGAAAGGCAAGCTGAACAGAGCCTGGGTAAAAAGTTGCACAGGCATCCCCTGGAAATTCAGTGAAAAGCATCCAGGCTGCATTTTGAAGTCCTGAAGCAGTGTCCCAGCTCAGCAGAGCTAGTGGGAGGGAGGTTCTTCCCTCTTTCCTGCTCAGCCAGCAGAAATCAGGTCATCTGCAGATCTAGCCTTTTCTTCTCCGGAGTACTAAGACATTTAAGTCATTTGTTACTTTTGCCTGTGTTGAGGCCTCTTCTCCCTCCTGTCTCCTAAATGCAACAAGGAGGTGTATAAACACAGTGAGAATTCAGCACACAGAGCATCAGTATGGCAGTCCCTTCTTGCTTTTAGCCTAGTGTGGTAAAGGAGCAATTTGTTTGGAAATACGATCTTCCATCTCAAGCAGGGAGGTGCCAGGGGAGGCTGAGAAGCAAGCAATACTACGATGTGACACAATGCTTTCTGAGAAGTCACTTTTGAGATAATATCAGCATGAACCCCCAAACAAGCAACCCAGGAAACAAATATTTTTATTTTTACCATTATCCGCAGAAGCACCAAGGGATCTTTCAGGGGTGAACCCTCGGTTGTCTTTAATCATTGCACCCCCATGGCTTTGCCGAAATCTCCACTTCAGACCTGTTTTCAGCCTCCTCAACTTTCTCCTCAGGGGTGAGTTGCCAAAAGCATCACAGGAGAGGCAGAAACAGCTATTCACAGAGAAGCCATAACCGTCCTCCCTCACACAGTCCAGCCAAGAGTTAGGTCAATCAATAACAGCATGAAACATTTAAATTGAGAGAAAAAAATTTTTAAGGCTGTTTCTTTGTTGCTTGTAACCTAACATGGTGCGACACTGCTTAGGAATGGGGTCTAGATTTGTAATTGTTCTTACTCTCTGGTTCAAACCCTAGTCAAACCCTGAGCCCTTAGAACCTTGGCACCCTCAACCACAGTGAAGTTGGTCTCCACTTCACCAAAGCTATCTGCCACTATGGTCTCACTTTGGTTCCCCAAACTATTCTATTCTCTGGCAGATACTGCTCTGTATCAATGCAAAAGTTCCCCTGCCCTCATGAACCTTAACAACCTGCATCAGTCTTCAGATTCACTAATCACCCCTTAGCTATCTTTATCTATCGTCCTCTACCCTAGATGACTCTTGCGTGTATTTGTCTCCTTTTAACTACCTTCATCTGTACTTGAGCTCACCTGTCAGCCCATTATCTTCCTCTGCCATCCTCATTCACCCTCCTCAGCTCTGTACTAGCCTTACCTCCTTCTGGGTCTCATTCCCTTTCAGGGCCATCACATCTGTCCTAGTGTGACATTGACAGCAGACTAACAGTAATGGCACTGTCTCTAGCGCACTGCAGGTTTTGAAGAAATGCCTTTGGAATGTTGGGTTTACAGAAAACCCCTGACTTATGGTGGTCAACTCAACGGTTTTTCAGCTTGGCAGTGGTCAGAAAGCAACATGCAATCAGTGAGGTGAGGGGCTGCATGCAGCATTCTTCACCTTGGGTTTCATGCTCATCATGTGAGATGTGTGACATTTTATTACAAATAAGCTTACCTTCCATGACGTCACCCCACTGAAGGTGAATGTAAATATTCTTACCACACTTACGGAAAACTAGGCTAAGGTATGATGTGCAGTAGGTAAGGTATACTAAATGTATTCTAACTAACACTTTCAACTTTGACAATGTATTATCAATACATGATCCCATTATAAGATGAGGAGTGTGTGCATTCAGGACTCCTTTGTGTTATTGATAGGTTCTGTCTTTTAATTTCATTGCATAGCATTACCATTTAATTCTGCTAAGAATCTTTCAGAAAATGTGAGATTTTTTTTTCCCCAGATGAATGAATTTCAGGACTTATGAAAGTGGAGTTACACCTAAGTATAGGAACCCAGGGGCATACTCTGCTTCCTGCCTGAAGTACTGTGACAGGTACCATCCAGTATCACATTGAAGTGTGTCTAACTGAACCGCACATGCCATACTTTTACACTTGTGGTGTTTCATGCCACAAGGAAGGAATCTTGCCACAAAAGAACCTGAAGCTCAGGAAACCCCAGTAAGTTGGCCCAGCCATCCAGCCTGCCACTGTCAGAACGAGGACCCAGCACAAAGTTATTCTAACTCTGTCCAGCTTTCATGTCAGAAACAGCCTCATTTGGATTCTCAGGCTATCAAAGTCACGTGTGCTTCTTTTTCATGGACTTGGCGTTTGTAAAAGGAAAGGAAAGTTGGACTTCAATATTTTTGATTGGAGGAACTGTCTGAAAGTCTGCGCAGAATGATGAAGGTCTGTGTTCCTCTTCAAGTTCCTCCTATTACTTCTAACGTCGAAAGGAAAATAGGTCAGACATTGAAGTTTTCTGCCTCGGCCACATTCCCCCTCTATCTCAGGCTTCTTTCTCCAGCAGAGCATATTTTGCTCCCTTGAGTTAAGGCACAGGAAATGTGAGGCGCTCTGTTATGCAAATCACAGGAGGAAAGAGCAAGCTGGCGGAGGGGTGGAGTCTTCTCTGCTGAAGGGTTTTGAATTATTGCGTTTTAAGGTAAGTAGAAAGACCAAGCATTGACCTACTGTGACCTCCACAGCAGATGGAAGATTCTTAAGGAATTGTGCTATAGAGGAGGAAAAACAGAAAGGAAGTGGAGACAGCATGGACTAAAGACAGACTGCACAGGAGTTAAAGCCTGCCTTCTGGTTCAATGCTGCCTTTGTTCAACTCACAGCCCCAAATCCTAGCCTTGTCCCAGTTTGCTGACCTCTACAAGGAAAATACCGGGAGAAATAGCCCCTATCTCAGCCAGTGTGTGCAGCCTGTTACAAACGAACACCTGCATACGCATTAAATGTGCCATGACAAGCAAGAGCCATCCTTTGTGAGCGCCTTTTTGTGTCTTGGCCATTTCCTGAGTGGATAAATTAGGTGACTCCACTTCCACGGTGCAGCATCTCATTGGGGCTGAAGGAGGAGAGAATAACATCGCATAACATGCACTGGAAACGAAGATGAGGAAATGGGGGCAGCTGAGACACATGGAGACCGGGTGTAGTTAGAGCATTGGAAACTGAGACAACACATGCCAACGCATGACTGAGTGCATCTTGCACTGCTTTCCTGCCTTTCACTCCGCTGTTAGGACGACGAAGGAACTTTCCCTGTAGGTAGTACCTCCAACCCCCATTAGAAAGAGCACCTCTGGGGCTGGCTCAGTGGGTAAAGTGATTGCCACACAAGGAGAAGATCTAATTTCTGCCCCCTAGTAGTCACATGGAAGTTGGGTACAGCAGCAAGCTTCTGCAACCTTAGCATTGAGTTAAGAGAGTAGAGACAGGGAAATCCCTGGAGCTCCTTGGCCACCAGCTAAGCCAATAAGTAAGCTCCAGGTTCAGTGAGAGACTCAGTTTCAAATAATAAGGTGGAGAGTGACTAAGAAAAACACCTGATGTCAGTGTTGGGATTGTATACATGTAGTCACACAGACACATGCAAACGTGTACCTATACCACATACATACCTGTATGCACACCAAAGAAAGAAAAATGATCTCACTGGCTCAATGAATCAACATAGCTGGGAAAGCTATTACTGAGCCAAGTGACCACACGGGTGTTTGCCAGTGGGTCAGGTGCCTGCTCTGATCAATGACTGAGGTTTGGTAGGGGAGGATTCCAGAGTTCATTGAGTCAGGGTAGAGTAGGACCGGCATACAGAGTGATTTCCAGCTACTGTTTGGAGTTAATTCGTTGTATCTTACACAGCCCAGTGAAGTAAGTATGATTCCGTGTTTCAAACGTTCATCCGTCTAGGCATAGTTATTTTCAAGACCGTTTTCAGCCATCGGATCCAATGATAAGCAAGACTAAAAGCCAAGCTTTCTCTTGAGTGGAAGCTTAAGAAAAATTAGAATTCTCTAAGGGACTTTAACGCTGAAGTGTTTTCATTTCACAAATTATGAAGTAATACTGATAAATATTTTGTAGAAATGTTTGTGACACTTTGAATATTACCCATAGTTATTGATTTTATTATCACGCATCTAATGAAGGAAATGCAAGCACCGTCATGTGAAAGGACAGTGGCATTTAGTGGAAAGGCAGGGAGTGCAAAACAGCATTTCCCAGAGGTGTTTTCCCAAATTTGTTGTACACTAAAAACACCTGGGAAACTTGCTTTATAGAGAAGTATCCTGAGGTCTTATTTACATGCCATGGAATCTCATGACTTTTATGTCTATGATTCAATACTTGGTAAATGTATATTTACAGAATAAATGCAATAAATTCAAAAAGTGCAAATGTTTGCAATATATGTAAACATTCCCACAATCCAGCTGTGACATGGATATCACCCTGGAAATTCTCCCTCCCACCAGGAAAGCTTGCAATTTTGGTTTTAATTTTCAGCCATTTTATGCTCAAATTAAAACACAAGCTACTGGTAACTGTACAGTCTGTTTTACTGTAAATTTATCAATGAATTCATACATTTGTAAACTGTCTTATTCTATTCCAGCCACTAAAACAAAACCATTATATAAAGTATGTAGTTTATAAACAACGAACTTTTTCTCATAATTCTGGATGCAAGGAAGTCCAAATCAAGATTTGGTGCTGTTGAGGGCTTGTTCTTTGCAGGTGATGCTCCTCACTGTGTGTCCAGCAGAAGAGGCAAGGAAGCTCTCCTCCATCTCATTTATAAGAGCGCTAATCCCAGTCAAAGGGCTTCATCCTCATGCCTAATCATTGCAAAGATTACACTTCCTAATCATATTGTAACGATTCCCATTGACTTGTAGTTTACAATTTCAAAATATAAATGAAGATGGAGTCACAGAACTTTAGACCACAGTACACACAGAAAATATTATTTAGCACATAAATAATAACTCTCCACATGCCAGATTTGTATTTTAAAATAAATGGAATCAAAGCATACATGGCCTTTCCTCATTTCTATTGACTATTCCTTACTTCAGTCAAGAATGCATCATGGCAGAAAATTGACTACTCAAACAACCTAAATGTGTGCAAAATATAGAAAAATTATGTGTCTATATAAAAGTGTCCTATCCAACAATGAAAACCGACTACGTGTATATATATATAAATAATAAATAAGTTTTAAAATTATTTTCTTAAGTAATTATTTAAGAGTATACATTTATAGTTCTGTGAAGACAAACTTCTGTAAAAAAAGAATAGAATTTTAGTGATAATAAAGCAGGTGATTGGTTGGCTCTTGGGACCAAGGTTGGTGGGACAATAAACAGGAATGGGTAATAGTGACAACCTAAATTTTTAAGTTTAATTAAGTAATACATGTTTATATGTTCACATGTACTTGTATATACTAATATACCCAAAATAAAATATATAAAATATAAAAATATTATGTCATGCTTTTTTGATGTCAGTTTCCATTTCTCATTTTCTTATAATGTTTCTACTACTCCAGAATATAAAGATAGCATAATTCATTTTGTCCTCATCCTCCCTTTGGTAAAAGTACAAATCATTTATAATTTTGCTGTCTCAACAGTTGGCAGCAACATTCTTGAACCACTATCACAGTCACCTGCATCTGTGCATGGCTTCTGAAGTTCCAACTCTTGGTGGAAATATCTTTTTAACAAGCCATCCTAACACCTTCTCTCTCCTTTCTAAGCTCATCAAATACTTATTTACTGGTTTGAGGCATGTTGATAGAGGTTTCTGTCCTGCCTGGTCCTGCAGCCATTCAATCTCAAAAAACACACACAGAAGCTTACATAATTATAAACTGGTTAACCTATTAGCTCAGGCTTCTTATTAATTAATTCTTACATCATACATTAACCCATAATTCTTGTCTGTGTTAGCCATGTGGTTTGGTGCCTTTTATCATGAGGTATTCTCATCTTGCATAATCTGCATCTGAGTGACGACTGCAGACTGAGCCTTTCCTCTTCCCAGAATTCTCCTGTTCTGGTTGTCCCACCTGTACTTCCTGCCTGACTACTAGCCAGTCAGCATTTTATTAAGCCAGTACAAATGACAGATCTTTCCAGGGTACAAGATCATTGTCCCACACTAGAGGCAGGACCAAGAATCTGTAATTTTGCTTTGCACCTGCCCTGAAGATTCAGATCCAGTCATCCTAGCATCACTGGCAATTATCAATATCTAGTGTTTTAAAGGCAAAAAATAATGACTGCAGTCAGAGGAATATATAGGTTAAGTTCTAGCTCTGTCACTGAAGTATAGCCTTGGACACTGCTAATTCCTGTCCATGCCGTACACTCAGTTATACATTCCTGTTCATGTCTGTGCACATATTAATTCACTATTGAGTAAACAAGTAATGAACATCTTTTTATGTTCTGAGAATAATCGTCTTTCAATGTAGGTAGCAAAGGAAAAAAAACCAAATAAGTAGAACAGAGTATCCTAGATTCCACATTGGAAGGCCTGTACACCACTCATTCAGTACAGAAAGATGACAAGGAAATGCTCAAGTATTATGGAAACAGGCACATTTAAGTGAATCTGGAATTAGGGGTAGATTTTGACCTTTTGATCATAGATGACTCATGAGAGAAAACAAGGAGAGCAATGTCTGAGCTGCAGCATGCATCTCATGAGTTCATATTATGCAAGGTGGCTGGAGGGAGGGAGGATTACGGTAGACTTGCAAAATATGACAGAGGTCTTTCGAAGAGTTGTACAAAAGTGTACCATGATGAACTCACATCCCAGCACAGCCTTGGGGATGAAACGCAGAGGAAGTAATAAAGAGACATGGATGGAAGATCAGAGTATGAAATTAGTGTGTAAACTTGCCTTCCTGGCCTCACTCAGAGGGTGAGAACCATTAAAAAAGCCAGATGTGGCCTCTGGGGTCTTCTTGACTTGCTCAGGTAATGGGGCGATTGTTCATGGTCTTGTTTTGTTTAATCTAAGTCCACTATTGGGAGATCTTCCTGAAATTTCAAATTCTTGCTTAGTAGACAGGTGTACTGGTTAACGGACGTGTCAGCTTAGCTAGGTCACAGTGCCCATTTATTCAAGCATTATTCTAGGGATATTTCTGTGTGTTTCAGATGAAAGTAACACTTAAATGAATGAACTTGAATCAGAATACCCCTTTTAATGTGGGGAAACCTCATCCCATCAGTTGAAGGCTGAATGAAATGAAGATTGATCTTTCCCTAGGAAAACGACAAGGACCAAATTTTGCCAGCAGATAGAACTGGAGCATCTATTCATCTACAAAAGTATCTAGCCTATAAGCCCATCCTACAAAACTGGAACTTCTTACTCTCTAATTACTTAAGAGGTCTCTATCTCTGTGTTTCTGTCTCTCTGTCTCTGCATCTTTCTGTATCTCTGGGTCTCTCTCTCTCTTTCGTGTGTGTGTGGGTATGTGTGTGTGTGTCCGTGCATGTGTGCAAGTGTGTATTCATATGAAGTCATGTTTGTCAAGACCACAGTGTTGACTGAGGTTTCTGTCCTGCCCAGTCCCACATCATTTAGTCCCAAAGAAATCACAGAGGTCTACATTAGTTATAAACTGATTGACCCATTAGTTCAGGCTTCTTATTAACTCTTATAATTTGTATTAGCCTGTTATCCTTGTCTATGTTAGCTACGTGGCTTGGTACCTTATTTGGCGAGGCAGTCACATCTTGCTTCCTCTGTGTCTAGGTAACAACTGCAGATTGCTCTTCCCTCTTCTGAGCATTCTCATCACCCCGCCTCTACTTTCTGCCTGGTTGCCCCACCTATACTTCTTGCCTGGCTACTGGCCAATCAGCATTTTATTAAAAATACAATTGACAGGGTACAAACCATTGTCCCACAGCACCACAGGTCAAGTGTGATTATTCGCATGGCATCCATGTCATTGTTTTAAAAACATGATCTTTTATTAATGTAGTGCTCACTGAGTGGACTAGGCTGGCTGACCAGCAAGCCCCAGAGACCTGCACATCTCTGCCATACTAATGGTATCCGTATGTTTGCTTGCCTTTTAAAATGTTGTTTTGTGAATTTGAACTCAGTTCCTTATCCTTGTATGACAAACACTTTACTGATGAAGCTGCCTTGATAGTACCATCTAGATCCTTCAGGGGATCACCACTAGTCCCATTTCTCTAGAGAACTAAGATGAATGTATCAGGGAAGACAATCCAAGTCTTCAGCAGTCCTTCCTGGGGCTACAAGTAGCCCTAAGAACCTGGTGATAATGCTTCTCATGTCGGAAAGAATATCTAGAGAAGGGCTCTTCTCTTCGTGCTCCAAAGACCTTCATGTTCCCTGGTTGAGAAGAGGAGTATTGAAGCAATCAATCCAGTCCCAGCCAAGCCTGAACATCTCAAGGTTGTGGATGATGAATGAGTTGTCTAGAGACACCAACTTTCTCTCTGCAACAGATGTCCCTCTGACTTCAACCTTTTGGTGGCTTCTCTTCCAAAGACTGAGGCTGGCTTGACCTAGCACAGAGTACTGCTTTTTTTTTTCTAGTTTTGTTGTTTGTGGTGATTATTGCATTTGTTTTTCCTGTTCAAATAACTAAAGAAGACACAGTTTGCGTCTCAGAAGATAATATCCATTTCCTAAAGTCCTTCATATTTCTCTCCCATAAAGCAAAGATAGTAATTATACTAACATTTTCTTTTCGTAAAGATCACTTTACAGTTTACCAAATCATACTGGGTTTAGTCAGCTCTTAGTCTCCACTGTGAAATCTGTAAACAGGAAATATTATAATTGAAAATAATACTATGATAATTGTGCCATGGTGCCTTGACGTGTTCAAAGGATTAAATAAAAATGTGTGTGTCAAATGCTTAGCAGCATACATGACATCTAATTGCTAGATCTTTCCCTTACATGGTCTCATAAGATTATTCCAATGGAATAATAAAGATGTGACAGGTTAACTCTGTTTCCTCAATGAAGACTTCAGGAGTGAAGTCCCTTCCTTAGGTCCATGAAATTAATGAGCTAGAACTTGAATTCCAAACTTCTGACTATAGTGCTCTCATTAATGTGCACACTTGCGTTATAAGGCAAACCTTGACATAAGAAATACTCACACAAAAAATATACATGCAGATTGAGGGATAAAAATTGTGTATTACAGAAGTTTCTAGATGGCATATAAATAACAGAATTAGATGGAATTCAATGAAGGGGAAAGTTCTTGATTTTGTTAAATTTCTCTATCAAATCTCTCCCCTCAGGGCTCAGGAAGCCCTGTAGAAGAGGAAGCAGAAAGAGTGTAAGAGCCAGAGGGGATGGTGGACATCAGAGAAATGGCCCCCAGAATCAACAGAATCAACGCAGGTAGCATCTACAGGATCTGCACAGGTCTCCACCAAATGGGGTCCTTGAGTTGAAAGAAGTGAACACATTGTCCCATCCCTAAACAGAAGCTATGTCCAGTTGATGCCTACTTGCAAATTAAACTTTAGTTTCCTCCAAGGGATTCTCACTGGGAAAACAAACTACTCTTAATGGTAGGCTACATGCCCAGCAGTAGATGGCTACAGACAATGAATACAATGGCAATTTTGGAGGTTCCTTGTCTCATAATGTCATATCAGGGCTTTTAAAAATATCTTATCACACACACACACACACACACACACACACACGCACACACACATACACACACACACCCATCTGATAGAAGGCATATGTGTAACTCAGGTTAAACTATCTATGAAAAGCTCTCAAAATTCATAGAAATAAGGAATCCAACACTCCCATTAAAAACTGACAAAGAGTTGCACAAACATATGAGCAAAAAACATGAAAAAGCAAATGGAAATCAATAACTAACAATGGCATTCAGTGCTGATTAGGGTGTGGAATAACTCTTACGTACTGCCATTGAGAATGCAAAGCAGCACAGTGAATTTGGAAGATGGTTTGGCACTTCTTTGTAAGACTAAACATATGCTTACTCTAGGAAATTGCAATCCCACTCCCAGGTATCTACCCCAGAGGAATGCAAGCTCATGTTTATAAAACAGTTGTATGCTAATATTTACAACAGCTTTGTTTGTAATAAACCAAGCTGTAAACAGCTCAAATGCCCTCAAACTCACAAATGACTAAGGAACAATCTATGCAAATGGCATATTTTGTAGCATTAAAAAATGAGAAAAATGTGTTGACAATATGAGAGTTGGAAGTATCACAGATGCATTTGGCATATGAAAAAAACTAATAGGAGCTACATTTTATATGCTTTCATTTTTATAATATTCTTTGAGGAGGAAAGCTAGATGCCAGGAAAAGTGTGAAGGAGGAAGGGCTGGCTACAAAGGGACATGGGAATTAGAGTTGGGGTTGGGTGGGGGAATGCAGTGATGACATTGTCTCCTGTCTTGATGATATTGGTGGTTATATGACTGTATGTATTTGTCAAAATTTACAGAACTTAACAAAAATTGTTAGTGTTCCATAGGAATTTCAATGGAAAAAAAACTGTGTAAATTTGGTTTAAAATTCTCACAAAACAAATTCCAAGCTTTAACGGCAGCAAAGAAGCAACCACACAGCAAAACACATATGATAAATGCTGGCTGAGGGCAAGGATTACGAAACAAGCCAGCAGTGTGAATGAAGATGGGGAAGGGACGCTGGTGCTCCTTGATGAAGAAGGGCCAGGCAAGCGCCGAAAGATTGGAATACAGTCATTGCAGCAAGAGAAAAGCACATATTCCCCAGGGTCTCTTCAGAGAATGTTACTTTCTGGAAGCTGCTTGACAGAAACAATGAAAAAGACAACTGAACTTTTTCTTCTAATCTCTAAACAATTCTAGAATGCCAATCTCTTCAATATTGTAGAAGACAGAACCTACATTGATCAGAGCAAACATACAGGTATTAATGTATGATTAAGAACCTAGTCCCAGAATGGGTTTTAGACCACAGCAATGGAAAGGGACTTAGGGAATGACAAGGGCCCTTTCACCTATAGCTCTGGGACCTGCCTCCCACCACAGGCTCTCTACCAGAGCCTCAACGCCTTCCTTCCTCTGATTGGAGTTTGGGAGGTTAAGTAATTTCTCTTGCAGGTGCTATGATCAGGTGTTCTGGTTCTATATATAAAACCCTGGTGCTCATGTGCAGATATCCAGAAAGCTCAATTAATCCTAAACATCCCTTCCCACAGAGATATCCCAAAATAAATTCTTCAGCACATATAAAGTGGCTTAACTGTTTCCTTAACTTAATGACTGAATTTAAATTTATGAACGGTGTTTTTTATGAAGCAGATGCTGAACCTCATTTCCCAGGTCCATGGGCAGTTATCAAGAACAGGGCAACTAGACTAAAGCCAGAGAGCTGGAGGAACAAGCAGAGAGACTTTGTTACCCACGGGGAGATTAAAATTAGGACTGACTCCGCGGAGCAGTTAGGAAAACCCTATCTCCAAAGTGCTAAAGAAGATAAGAAACACACTAGTCATCTCCTTGACATTTGCTGATGGCACAGAATGTGCATCCAACCAGGTGTTAAACCTACTCCAGGACCTACTACAGAGTAGACAAACCAGCTTAAAAGACAGACAAATGAATGAGTAAGGGAGTGAAATCAGGCCAATGATGTGGCGGCGATAGCTATATTGGAGAATAAGAAGACTTGGTAATTCCCTAAAACACTTACTTTAATGTTCTGGGACCACACTAATGCTATGTAATACACACTCACAAGCCTTAATCACACAGAAAGATAAGCATTTAATTCTTCTCATGGAGTCTCGAGTTAGCTAAGCACCTTTTCTGGTTCTGCCTTGGGCCCCTGCTTCAAGCACTTAATAGACTATTTTGATTCTGATCCATGAGGTCTCTTTGTCAAAAGTGACCAAGCACATGCTTGTTTTCAGGGTGAACGGGAAAGCCTAAGTGAGCAGAAGCCAGCAAGAATGGAATCTTATGCTCTTCTGAGGACCACAGCAAACTCAGGGCCAGGTTGGATTTAAGAGATGGGAAATGACGCTATCTTATGAATGAGAAGGGGCTGCTAAATCACATTGCAAAGTTTGCAACTGGAGTTCCCCAAATAAACAGAAGCAATAGGAATCACAGGTAATTAGCTATCTGAGAGGGTAATTGGCTCATGCAATCATAAAGGTAATACTATCTGAAAGATGGAAGCCCAGGGAAGTTGGTGGTATGGTTCAGTCCATGTTTAAAGGTTTCAGAGCCAAGGAAATGGAGAGTTTAATTCTCAGCCTGAAGTTAAAGACCTAAGATGTAAGGTTGGGGATAGGGGAAGGCCCATGGTGTAAAACTCATAAAACTTTGGATATCCAAGAACAAAGAGGGATTTAAGGAGGAGGTGGGAAGAGGGGGAGGGGAGAAGAGAGAGAGGGGGAGAAGGAGGGAGGGAGGGAGAAAGAGGGAGAAAGAGAATATGAATGAATGAAAATGAGAAAATGAATGAGAAAATATTCCCTTATGTTCTGCCATTTTGTTCTATCCAAGTGTCATCTCACTGCATGGGTCTCACTGCCACTAGTGAACAAGAATCTTTGTTACTCAGTTCACTGATGTAAATGCACATGCCTTCCATAAGCATCCTTAGAGTTGCACCCAAAATTATGCTTTATTATCTATCTGGGTACCTACTCCTTAATCAAGATAAGTTGACACTGAATTACCAACATATGGGGAAAGGCCAAAACCCTGATGAGATTGTTTATAATCCATCTACACGGTGCCTCCAGTGTAGTTCCTTTCTACTAAACGATGACAAGCAAAAATACGGCCATAGTGAAAATTCTAGCTATATGGAGCCATATGTAAGAATAAAGAAATAATAATAGAAACCTTCATACAGGAACTGGGGTAAAAGATGTCTTAAAAGATAAGGATGCTTTGCAAAGTGGAGACAGGTCAAGGACGTTTAACAGCAAACAAGGACAAAAACACAAAGATAGGAAAAAACACATTGCCCTCAGGTATAGAGAAATGCTGTGGCATGGAGGGTGGAAGTGTGGAGGAAGGAGATGGAGTACAACTATATTGTGAAAGTAACTGGTTTCGTTATTTTATCTCCTCAGGGTGTAAACTCCAAAGAAGCAAGAGCTTTGGCTTCACAAGAGCATAGAGTTCTAGGTAGCACATAGGGCTCCATAAATATTTGCTGATTGAATGGACAAAGAATGGCCTTGGACACTGTGTGAGAGCAGTTGGCCTTTAATCCAAAATCTTAGGAGGAAACTTAATTTTTTATGAGCAGGTGCACATTGTGATGTGCTATGGGGAAGGCAACTATGAAAGCAGGGGTAGCAGGAAGCCAATGAAGACTTTCAACAGAGGGGAAGCTGCAGGTCTATACTTTTTGGAATAGATGCTTGCCTAAGACCTAAATGAAGAGCACACTGGATCTATAACTCACTAAGACTTTTGAAGAATTGATGAACTATTAGAATTTTTTTCTTTGAAACTTTTTTCTCAAATAATATATCCTTATCACAGTTTCCTGTCCCTCTACTCCTCGTTCCTCCCCTCTTGCTCTCCCATCCAGATCCATCTCCTTTCAGTATTCCATTAGAAAATGACAGGCTTCTTAAGAGATAATAATAAAATAAGATAAAACAAAAACTAACATAGTAATAGGATAAAATAAACAAACAGAAGAAAAGGAGCCCAAGAAAAGGCACAAGAAATAAATATGGATGCAGAGACCCACTCACTTGAATACTCAGGAGTCCTATAAAAATACTAAACTGGAAGCCACAATATATACTCAAAGAATACGAAATATATATAGTATATACTAATACATAATATATAATATATACTCAATACATAATATATACACTCAAAAAATACTTAAGAATTTTACCTGTACATAGTCTTGATGATGCTAATTAAAATAAACTTAGTAATTTTGATGAGGTCCAACGTATCAATTTGTTCTTGTGGGCTGAGTTTTGGTGTTACACATAAAAATATTTGCCTGGGCAAGTATATAGATTTTCAACCTTTCATCTAGCCTTGTTTATAGATTTAGGATTTAATATTATGCATGTGCTCTATTTTGGAATAAGTTTTGTATTATGATGCACGATAATGAATTGGAGTCCTTTGCATGAATGCCCAAATATTCCAGCACCATTTTCAACAGGTCTTGTTTCACTATTAGGCTTTTTACTGCTGGGGCAAGATGCCCGTCTGAAAGAAAGTACTTAAAGGAGGAAAAGTTTGCTTTGGCTCTTGGTTACAAAGGTTTCAACCAATGGTCAGCTGGCTTATTGTTGTGATCCCGAAGTGAGGGTAAACATCATGTAGGAAACATGTGTCACCATAAAGCAGAGAGAGGCATTCAGGGAGGAAGAGGCAGGAGAAAAGACACAGCCTTCAATGTAGGCACACCTACAATGACCCACTTTCTTCTCCTTCTTCTCCTTCTCCTTCTTCTTCTCTTCGTCCTCCTCCTTCTTCTCTTCCTTTTCCTCCTCTTTCTCCTCCTCCTCCTCCTTCTTCTTCCCCCATATCTTAGTGTTTCCATCAGTTTCCAATAATACCAGCCCATCAATCAATTCATAAGCTTTATGGTTCAACAGCTTTCACAAAGCCCCATCTGTAAACACTGCTGGCATTTGCCAAATCATGCATATTATACCAACTTTATTAATTTAGATAAAATAATTTTTTCTTTGACCAGAAATTACCTAATCTAGTTCTTTTCTTAGACATATATTTCATTGACAAAGCTTTGATCTGGGTGTCAAGTTAACTACTAAAATAGGAATTCCTTTGTCACCTTAGTGAATCCTATAAATTCTTCCCTAAGATCATGCATTGACAAGCATGAATAAAAGCAAAATCACAAAAGAGGCAGATTATATGAAATGCAGCTTTTGAAACATGTTTAAAGGACTCCGACACAGTAATATAAAGGTCGCTTTCTTTAAGTCTCACAACACAATTTCTAGCAACTCCCACTGTGTCAGAGAACTGATGAGCTTAAGATATTCTGAGGTGATGGCAACAACTTGTAAAGTAATAGGAGAACATGGGAGATTTCTGATTTAATGGTGTGTTTGTTGCCTGTTTCCATGACTGACGTATGTGCTAACTTTCTGTTAGAGACTGGTAGAAAGAGAGAAACATTCTCTCTCTGTTCAAACTCCCAGCCTCGTGTATCTTCACTGAAGATACTCTTCACTGAAAAAAACTCTTGAACAGGAGAGATGCATACATGAATAAAACGTGACTCCTGCTCCTAAGGAAATTTCATTCTAGTGAGCGGCAGAGGATACACCAGCAAGGGATGCTACCACACATCAGCCTGAGCTGAATGGGCTGAGAGACTATGGTGAAGGTTTCCACAAGGGTGAAATTAATCTAAATCAGCCCTGAATGAACATAGCAAGTCCTGTGGTTGCATGAGAAAGAATAATCAAATCTGAGTAGAGGATGGGGAAGAGGGAAAAAGATAAGAACTTCAATAACCAATGTGCTCTTTTCCCCTCAAGCCTACCAGTAAATAATGAGAAGTAATATGCCTATGCTTTATGAAGCTTGGTCATTACTACACAATGAAAAAAAAAAACTAAGTCAAGAATATACCATGTTTGGGGTAGGAGGTAGACAAGACAAATACTTCTTTTCTGGGTCACAGAAAAGTCTCCTCTTCTTTAGAGTCAGTATTATGTTCAGAGTTTTAAGCTGAAGATATTCCCTGGTCTTATTATCGGGGACTTTTCTACTGAGAAAGGACATACAGTGAAATGGGAAGAACAGGGCCATGGCTGACTTAAGATGAACTAGTCACTTGCTGGTATGTTTGGGGCAAGTGACATAATTTAATTTGGGAGTGCTTTGCTAAGGAGGATGAGTTGCTGTACTCCCATAGCAATTTCTAAAGAAGGAGAAGAGAAAGACTGAGGTGAAGATGTTATTACATGAAGAATTTAAGGTTTGGGAAGGTAGCACATCCAGGGGAAGACATAAACCATCAGTATTTTCTTCAGGAGAGAACTGGGTATGCAGATTTCTAGTACTTTTTAGTTCCTTCTTCTCTCGGTTTAAGCATAAGTCTGTCTGTATCTGGGGCGGGCATCGACCCTGGATTGGGAGGAATGGCGTGGGAAGGGCCACAGTTCTTTCTGTGCCCTCCATCCTGTGTGTATTTATGTAAGTGTGCACCACAGTACATTCAGGGAAGAGAAATCATATCAGTTATTTGAAAGAGAGAGAGTTTAATATAAAGAATTATGACACGGTTACCTAGGCAACTGAAAGGATAAAAGAAAACACAAGAACATCACAGAGGTAGTAACTGCCACCCACAGGCCAGGGCCACAAGAAGAGGCTGCATTAGTACAACACAAAATTTGGAAGAGGCTCCTGGAGCTGGGATGAAGACATCTGCAGAGTGACTGCTGTTGGCCTGAGGAGTAATGGGGTCTTGAGGAGTGTAATGAGACAAGTTTCACAAATGTTAGAAATAGCTGCCATTCCAGAATAAAACTCAGGTTGGGTGAAGCTCATAAGAATGAGAAGACTGAAAACCAGAGACAGGTCTGAGTTGCTTCCCCGGCCCCATGGGTAGATCCTACCAGGGAGCCTCTGGCAGCAGAAGTGCAGCCCTTGCTCCCGTATCAGAGATAAATATAAAAGGCAGATCTGCACTCCATAAACAATAGTGAAATAATTGGTATAAGACATGCCATGTGCATGTGCACATGAGCATGTGTGTGTTTGTGTATGTGTTATGAGTGTGTGGTATGGGAGAATTATCTGTATTCTGTCAATTATATTTTAAATAAACACTGATTGGCTGGTAGCCAGGCAGGAAGTATAGGCGGGAAAACCAGACAGGAAGTAGAGGTGGGGCAATGAGAACAGGAGTATTCTGGGAAGAAGGAAACTCTTTCCGCAGTCCTGCTCAGACCACCAAAGAAGCAGGACGTGACCTGCCCCACTGAAAAAGGTACCGAGCCACGTGGCTAACATAGATAAGAATAATGGGTTAATATAAGCTACAAGAGCTAATAAGAAGCCTGAGCTAATGGGCCAATCAGTTTTTAATCTTCTGGAGACTTCTGTGTGATTTTCTTTGGGGCTAAACAGCTGCGGGAACAGGGTAGGACAGAAACCCCAACAAGCAGACCCCCCCATGTTGCATGTGGTGTGTGTGTGCGTTCCTGTGGTACTGGTAGAGACTGTGGTATGAGATAGGGCTGGAAAATAGGAAGTTTGCTGAATTTACCCTGCTTTAAGGCATTTGGTTTCCTTTTTAAAGATTATTTTTGATTGTATGTGAATGGGTATTTGGCTTGAAAAATGTATGCACACCGAGTGCAGTCCTGTTACCATGGAGGCCAGGAAAAGACTTGGACCCCCTGGAACTGGAGCTAGAGATGATTGTAAGCCACCATGTGGGTACTCAAAACCAAACCTGGGTCCTCTGCAAGAGTGCAGCGCTCCTAACACTGAGCCAGCTCTCTAGCCTCAGGTATTTGATTCTTACATGACCTCTTAATGTTTCTCAGTTGCTTAAAAATGTAAAAGGATCATGTGACATATCATCCCTCACAAACTCTAAGAGATTCTCTTTAAAAACATAGAAAGTCAACAAAGGTAGATTTTCCTCTATTCTTCTCTTCCTTCTTTCCTGTCTTCTTGATTTAGTGGATAGAAAAATTTCTCCCAAAAGAATATTTATATTAATAATACTAAGTAATACAGAGTCAATGCTTGAAAAAGTTTTTGTACTTATTCTACTTAATCCTTGTGATCATCTTGCAAGCAAAGATCATTTATTATTTATTTATTTATTATTCATCATCATTATTTTTATTCCCATTTCACTAAGACGTCTATAGCTTGGAAAATCTGTTGAAGAACAGTATCAATCAACTGAATTGAAATCAAACAGCTGAGCTATGTACTTAAATTTTTTGCCACTCTTGAAATTTGTTGATATACATATTTCTGAAACCTATGGATTCAGAATGCCTGAAATTCTCCAGGACTTTATGTTCTTCACAAGATTCCCAGATAATAAATACAGTATGAAATTTGAGACTCACTGTTCTTGTCATATGTCTCTCTAATTGGTGATAAAAATGTATTATGGGGTGGGGGACACTTTAATTAATTATCTGATGCATAAGAGGCTATTCCTGACAGGATTTCTAGCTATTTCAATGGCTCTGATGGTGTTAATTGAAATCTTTTTTTTGGATTAATGAATATTTTATTGTAAAATTTAATAAAAAATATTGTTTGCTATTTTTCTTTTTTTTCATACATTGTTTTGTTTTATTTTTTTTCCATTCAAAAACATAATTAAAGAAATAAAATTTTTACCTTTCTTCCCCTTCTCCCGGTCCCCTCCCACTACCTCCCCACCCCTCCTCCCTCCCCTTTCTTCCTTGAAAGAGAGCATGGTGCCCTGCCCTGTTGGAAGTCCAAGGCCCACCCCCATCCCTCCCGGCCTAGGAAGGAGTGCATTCAAAAAGACTCGGTTCTCAAAAAGATAATACATGCAAAAGAGATAGGTCCTGGTGTCATTGTTGATGGGTTCTCCATCTGCCAACTTTCGCCGCCACATTCAGAGAGTCTGGTTTGATCATATGCTCATTCAGTCCCAGTCCAGCTGGATTGGTGCGCTCCCATTAGTTCAGGCACACTGTCTCAGTAGGTGGACCAGCCCCTCACGGTCCTAACTTCCTAACTCATCTTCTCCCA
>PVIU01023712.1:0-26907 GCA_004026605.1 Ondatra zibethicus | reverse complement strand
AATGGGAGCTCACCAAATCCAGCTGGACTGGGACTGAACGAGCATATGATCAAACCGGACTCTCTGAATGTGGCTGCCAATGGGGGCAGACTGAGAAGCCATCAACAATGACACTAGGACCTATCTCTTCTGCATGTATTATCTTTTTGGGAACCTAGTCTATTTGGATGCACACCTTCCTAGGCCGGGATGGAGGGGGTAGGGCCTTAGACTTCCCACAGGGCAGGGCACCATGCCCTCTTTTAAGGAAGCAGGGGGAAGGAGGAGGGGTAGGGGGGAGAGGGAGGGGACTGAGAGAAGGGGAGAAAATGTAAAAATTTTTTTGAATGGAAAAAAAAGCAGGGATCGAGGAGAAAGTCTTCAAATGAAAAGAATAAAAAAAGAATAAGGAGTGAAATCTTTGTCCTCTGGTTTCCCAAATAACAAAGAAGAGCTATGAAGTCAGCAAAAGTGCAGTGAGGTAAACCAGAAGGAAAAAAAAAAGGAAAGGAGAAGAAAGTGATTTTCTTGATTACTGAAATATGTACCATATTCTCCACAGATACTTGTTTCAAGAATTTGCATCCAATTTATTACAATTTAATCAACAGAGGTGGTACTTTTGAGGTCATACCATGTTTTATATCATAGACTCTCTCAGACTTTATCTCCAGACAGATAATCCTGGAGTCGGTAGAGACGCTGATCAATTTTTTGAAGCCTTCTATGTAGTCATGGGGATGCAAAGCACAGATCTCACATAGACATTTATACACAGGTGATACGATCACACTTTTATATTTAAAACATTATGAAAATCACTTTCAATTATCAAATAGAGTTCTTATGTTTTCAAGGAAAAATATGTGTTTTCCCTTCATTGGACACTTGCCTAGCACCTTCTAGTACCATGGAAGCTAGTACTCGGGGAGAAGGCTTTCAAGGAAGTTACAGCTCTGGTCCTCTGGGTCCTTTGTTCAAAGCTTATGGCATATTCAGCAACATAGACTTACTTTCTACCTCTGGAGGACAACCAAGGACAATAGCAATATTCTACAAAGGTTGAGAGTCTCTTGGACAACCCTGAACAAAAACTCAAAGAATAATTTTACATGTCTGGTGTTGAGGATTTTGTTAGATGGTCTATGGCCCTCTGGGGCAGCATTGTCAGTCAAGACAAAAATTTTTCACTTAAACTATATATGTACATGTGTATACAGACTTACATGTGTTATTGGTATTGTTAGTATGAATCCTTATGACTTTTTCAGATATCATGACTGCTAATTTACCTTCTTTCTTTATCTTCTTCCCCTTCACAATTAAAGTCTCTTCATTTTGTTAGCCACATTTGTACCCTTGTTACTCCCTTCTCTAGTGTTCTTCAGCTCAGTACCTAGTAAAACAGTTCACACTACAATATGATGCAACGTCTGAAGCATTGTGTACTAAGTCGTAATTTTTACCTTTTATTGTTGTTATTTGTTATTGTTTTCTTTTGTGGTCTGAGATAGGATCTCACTATACAACTTCACTGGTCTGGAATGTACTAGAGAAGTCAGGTTGGTTTATAATTTGCAGAGTTCCTCCTGTCTATGCCTCTGCCTCCTGAGTGTCGGGGTCATAGGGATGCATTGTCATTCCTGACTACTGCAAATTCTTGAGCTCTGTTGTTATTGCACTGGGACTACCTATTCAATAACGTGTTCCCTTTTAAGTTTAAAGTATATAACGTTATATTCCTGAGAGGACGTCAGCTTCAGGAGAGTTTCTGGAGGCCTGGAATTCCTTTCATGGTAATACAAATTTCTTGATGAACTGCACAATAACAAATTAGATGGTCAAGTTTTGACAATTAAATTGCGTACAGCTCCAAATACTGTAATCACAAAACTGAAAATAGTTAACACTAGAATGTGAATCCAGCTAAAGAAGTGTGAAGATTTACCATCTGCAAGCTATCACAGAAGAAATAAATTATGTTTGAAGTTGAGTTAGAGGTCAATTTAATAAATAAAGAGACATATAGATCTTACAGCATAAATACAATTACTAACCTCCTTTTCTTGAGCTTGGAGGTCATTAAGAAATCTCTGACATCACCACCCCAAGTCAGCACCAAGAAGAGAAGTGTTTTAACCCAGCTTATCATGCACAAATTATTTCAAACCTCAATTAAGCTAAGATACAGAAAGCATATATTTTAAAACATTAAATGCTAAATGCTAAGTATTGCATTTCCTACATAAATCAAAACCAAGATGACATAGTATATGCTTCTATAAATTAAAAAGTATTCATAATTGTTGGTAGTAAATATTTTCATCAAAACGACTATTGCTGCGTCTCTGAATGCCTAATTCAACAAAGAAAACATTTCTGGAAGAAAATACATCAAACATCAAAGAAGGAGATTATATCAATAAAATACAAGGAATAGCTTCTAGGCATAGTACCTGTGGCATATGTCAAACTATACACATTTTCTTTCAAAAATCTATAACAAATTCCACATGTAAAATTTTGCAGTTTCTTTAACCTGATATGAAAACAGCAAATTCTATCCTACAGGCTTTCATATTCATAATCAAAATGGAACCATGCTAAGGCAATGATAATTTATTCTTTTATGACATTGTTTCCTCTGAGGAAAGCACTTTATGGCTTCTTTTATTCTTCTGAAATTTAAGTGAAAATCAGAACACTTCTTGCCTTTTAAACTTGGAACTACAAATAGCATGTAAGATAGTGTCAGTCAAGTCAAAGGAATTCGGTCCTGTTAAAGAGCGATGGAGTCTCTCTGTTGCCCAAAGCCTTCCTGATTTAATCATTGTGATTTCATAAGTCTTGGAAAGAAGAATAAAAGAAAGTTTTATTCCTGTGGCTGCTACAATGAGGTTTTAATATTGAAGGTATTGGGTCTTGTGGGATTTACAATGGAAGCCTTTAGCAAGCTACACCTCTAAGTTTTGAAGCTGCAAAAACTATTAAATTAAGAAGAATGTAAAATGGCAAACACCTTGATGCAAGGCCTTTGCAGCAGGATTTAGTATTAAATGAAGCCACCCTATTTCCACTTTGTAGTTTTGATAGATGTCCAAGGGGCCTTTTGAAAGTAAAACAAAATGAAAGGAACAAAGGCTGAGAGATCATTTCACTGGGAGACTCATGGTTTATACAGTAGCTCAATTTTGGCAAGTCAATATCAAACAGCTCAAGAAATACTAAAGGAGTCTATTCCTCTGAAACTCATTTCATTCCTCATCCAACATCATGCTCTAATGTGTTCATTTTATCATTTCATGAAATTAGACTTCACTTGTAATCTTATGCTTAAGGAGACATACCAGGTTGTCTCCAGCCTATAGAAGCATAAATATACTGCCTTAAAACATAAATATAGTATTTTAAATGTACTAATTTTGCCTATATGATTTAGCTTGTAAGGAAATATTTTCTGAATATATGTTCCATGTTATGATCTACACAAAATTCTAAAAATGAGACCAAGATCAAGACAAGACATAGTTCCCTGTACACATGGCCATGAAATCTACCTTTCAAAATCAACAATAAAATACTAATTACTCATCCTAAATAAACCTGTGGAAGCAGAAGACAGTGTAATTGAAGATTTTTATACTCTTGACTCATTAAAGACTCTGAATGACTCTAAAGAGTTGAGGGAGGATGAATCAATACTGAAAGATGCTTGGTGTTATCAATACCCAGGACCCCAAACAAGACTCCAAGGCATGCATGAGGTCTTAGGACCCAGGAGAGAACAGAGGCTAGGAAATCAAAAGGTTGTGGATATGAGCAGGAAACCACATGGCTAACTTGAAGACAAAAACAAGCAAAATATACCTAATTTATATACACAGATTGAAGGCAGGCAGGATTTATCAGTTAAAATACCAAGAAATCCCCTTTCATGGGGAAGTACAGGGAGGGAGGAGCAACAGAGGTAGTACATCCCTTAGTTTATTGGCTGACACACTGTCAACCAAATAACATCTGTTGGTGCCAGCTTTCTGGCAGGGATGACAAGACTTGCTGGCTTTATAAATGACATGACCTTTGTCCCTATGAAGTGGATCCAGGTTTTTCAACCTAAGTTGGGAATGAATGCCTGACTCCTACTGAAAAATATTTGAAAGATGTCAAGGTACAGATATATCCCCATTGACTTGTTTGATTCTGGAATTCCACAGCTATTCAGGATCAATTGCTGTATGACAAGATTTTTTTCCTGGGGAAATGCAAAATATGTCTACTCAGTCGTGATTAGGAAATTATACAGACAAAAGAGAAGGTGTCTAAGGGGTTGACATTTAAACATCAGCTTAGATTAAATGAAAAAGTTGGTCAAGGGGAAACCAGGAAGTATGTTTTAGGCACTGGAAATGAAAGCATTTGGTAGAGGTAAGACAGAGAGTGAACCTCGTAAGGAAGCAGGGACTTTGTATCCATCAGATGGAGTACAAACGTAGATGTAGAAAATATAGAGTATTTCCAGAACCATAAAGATCCTTCCTGTTGCTTTCCATGGCTATTTATATCCTATCCTCATATTCCAGTAACACTAATTTTTCTTGTTTTTATAATTTTTGTTTTAGGAGTGGTATAGATATAGAATCATAAGTAAACAGCCTTTTGAGATAGTCATTTTCCACCAAACGTTTTTCTCCAAAGAGTTGCACAGTTTGTCAGATATAACAGTAATGTGCTTCCTTTATTCACTGACATTAGAGACTGTTTGAGCATTCAGACAGAAGGATATCTATGTAGGGCAATTAGAAACACAACTTACATAAGCTTATATAAGCATTCGTGGACAGATTTATTTTGCATGAATATGTTTTTTCAATTCTTTAGACAAACATACAGGAATAAGCTGATGACTTGCATTGGCTCTGCATGTTTAATGTTAAGAAAGCCTTCCCTTGTTTTCTAGAGTAGCTGTACAATTCTACATCCCCTCTAGCATTTAAAAAATAAGCTAAATTTTTTATGTCCTCACTGTGATTTGTGTAATCATTTTCATTTTAGTTTTTCTGAAACGTAACACCTCCTACACCAGGTTTCTCTTACTATTTGTTTTATGTTTCCTAGTCTAATGATAACAAACACCTCGTCATGGACTTTTTGAGGTCTTTGTAACCTTCCCATAGAAATGTTTATCATTGACCTTTATCTACTTGGATTTTTGTTTCACATTTGGGATTTCTGAGTTTTTTGTATATTTATATACTAAACTTTTGATGACATATAATTTATAATTATTTCGTCTCAATCTGTATCCTATCTTTTTCAGCTTCACAGGGTCTTTCTCAGAATGAAAGGTCATAATTTTGGTGAATTTCAATATGTTACTATTTTATTTTATGGATAATATTCTAATACCAATGCTAAGAACTCCTTACCTAAATCTAGATCTTGAAAATTTTGCCCAGTAGTAGATGTGATTGTTGTAACATTTTATACTCATCTGCTACTTATTTAGGGCTAATCTTTGCCTGAAAAATAAGACAGATATTATTTGTCCAGTTATAAATGTTGAAATGTTGAAAATGTTATTCTTTATCCATCAAATTTACTTTGCACTTAATTCAGACATAAGTTGTGAGCATATTCATTGACTTATTTTGTAAAACTTATTCTGGTTCACTGTTCTATGTCTATCCTTCCACTAACATCATATAACATTAATTATTAGAGATAGTATATCAATATCACAGTAAGTTATACAAAAGCAGGTTTCATTCGTTTTTTAATTGGTTTAGCTACTTTGACTCCTTTATTTTCCATATCAATTTCTAAATATTTTGTAAGTCTTCTAAACCAGCCTTGAGATCTCATAGAAAATGTGTGAAACCTTTTAATTGGTGTGAGAACTGCTATTTTTACTGCATGCTTCTGTTCATAAACACACAATGTCTCTGCATTAACTTAGTTCTAGATCATTTCACTGTCTTCACCTATCAGTGTTCTATAATTTCTATCCTTCAAGTTCCACACTGTTTTATTAGAATTCTACTAAAGTGTTTTTTTTCTCTAAATGATTTAATATGATTATGTTTGTGTATGCTTTCACTAGTTGAAAGCAATACCATTGATTTTTGGAATTGTAAGAATTCTAGTCTTTGGCTTAATTATTACTGAATTAAAATGTGATTCTAATAGGGCTCCCCTGTATCTTCCTGAGAAGAAAAGTAAAGAGCATATCATTGATATTGGATAGAGATGGAAGTCTTATCAAAATGTTTTTCAATATTCTGATCCCTGGCAGACATGAGAGTCTTGATCCTAACTTAGCTTCTAGACTTGAAAGTCCTGGTCCTAACTTGGCTTCTCCGTCAATACTTTGGTAAAGATTTAGGAATTTTTTTCACAACCTAGGTAAGATGGGTATCTAAATTCCCATACAATGTAGTCTTTGCTAGCCTGAATAAAGATTTTTCTGAGAAGTATAGGTAAAATATAATGACTATTTTCTAAAACCATCCATCCTGCCAGGTTGCCCTTTCCTAGGAGTGTGGGCCAGAGAAAGAAGATATCTGCTTCATTTTGCTTTGCTTTGTTTTGTTTAGCAGCCGTGTTGACATTTTCAAATTATAACATTTCCAACTCTGAGTGTAGGATATCTGATGCAAAAGAAAAACCATCAAACTCCCTCATAATGTCATTTCATGAGTTTTGAAATCCCAAGTCAGCCAGCTTTCCTCTCTCTACATTTCAAAGTTTATTTGTGTATGTTTCACATACTCTATCTAAGAGGTTGTTGTCCTTAGTGAAAGAAGCAGGTCTACTCCATCTTCACAGAAGCATAAACCTCATATTCCCTTTGCACAAACTCTTTCTACTTTGCTCTATGGGAGCTAGAGCATTCTGTGACAGTTCAAGGACAGGGACCCCAGGCTAAGTTCCTATCATCCATGAGAAGCCCTGGAGCTTCTTAGCTAAATGCCTTTCAGTTTACTTGATCTTTTGATGAATTACTTAAATATAATTCTCAATAACCTCTTTGGTATATTGAAGCAGATCCAATAGGGCTATGTGAGAGATTGCTTGTGGAGCAAGAAAGGAAGAAAGGCCTTTGGGATGACTCTGGGGGTAATGCTCGGATTAACATAGAAAAGATCCCTATGAGGGCTTAGACAACCAAGAGTCTGCTTTAGACATGTTGATATATGGATGTCAGAGTACACACTATCAAATATTAATAAATGCCTGGAGGTCAAGATGGTGATGGGGACAGAGGTTAAGGCCAGGATTCATTAGCCTTTTGGAGTATAGCAATTCCAGCTGCATAGTCAGATGGATATAGACAGAGAAGAGACTATCATCCGCTGACCTTCCAGCAAATGATGCTCACTGGAGATGGTTCTGGAAGAAATGTAACCAGAAATAAATTTATGTACCCTAAAATTAGAAGTACAGCGAGACAAATCATAGCATCCTCGTCTTACGGCTCATGTTGGAAAACACAGAGCTCTTTGAAATTCTTTAAAGTTCAGGCAAGAAATTTTTCCTTCCATCCGTAGCTTTCAAAAAGTTCTGTGATGGATTCCCATGTGTTTCCTGAAATGAACTGAAAATCAAAAGTTACAGTGAGTTCAGCTCACTGCCACGCAAGCACTTTCCTGAGGCAGGACTTAAAATATGCTAATAGGAATGTAAAAACACTAAATTTATTTTATGTCCATAAGATTCACACTGAAATATTCATCTTCAGCTGTGGATTGCTATCTTTATGTTTAATTTAATGAAACCAAAGGCATTTGAATAAAAAGTTGAAAATTTATAATAAACAACTGTTTGTCATGACAATTTATTACTGGCACACTGTGTGCCCATGGATATTATTTTATGGTGTCTAGATGCAAGCATATAGCATTATCTTTTATATCTGCGTACAGTCTCTTCTCTGCCTGTGCTCCTTTCCTGAGATGAATACCTGAACCCTTTGTTCTCTGTCCAGCCCTGAGGATGGTGAGGTGAGACTACCTTTCCATTAAGTCCTCAAATCACTTTTGTACAGACTGGACAAGGCTTGTCAGCAAACTGATTAGGTAAAATCAGAAACTCTCAAGAGATTCCTCCATACCTCCTCAGTAAATACAGAAGCCAGGAAAGATGAAGAAGGTTCTTAGGTGGGCTTTATTACTCAGAATATTAAAATAATTTACCCAACAAACAGCAGGAAGCAACTTGAAGAAAACAATGCCCAAAATCCCAAAATGATTGTTTATAAATGTTTGCTTTTATTTAAAGGGAGATGTGATATATAAATTAATACCATCTATTTGTATGGACTTTGGTTTGTTGATACAAAATTTAGATTGATTTTGTTACACTGTGTATATGCATTTCTGCTCTTGTTTAAGGCATTATGTTTCTACACCTCATTTTAAAAATGTAATGTATAGTTAAAATTGCAGATTATTAGATAGTCATTTATAATAGTCAAACTTGAAGTCGTTAGTTATGTTTTCTAGATATACAAAGATATATTTAACTTAGACAGATAATCTTCAACACTTCAAAAACCTACAAAATATGGCATTTAAAAGATTTTAAGAACTTAGACTTCTCTCAACAGTGAGACATGTCTACTACTGACAGCACCAATTACTTCAGAGAGGTTAATGGACATCAAAAAAGCTTGTTATGAAATTTGCCTTCAATGTGACAAGGCTAGCCATTTGGGTAAGAAACTCCTCATGCCTGAATAGCTCGACAGTATGTTGTATAAACTAGATATTCAGGACCCACAGAAAAAGATTGCTGAACTTGCCAAAGAAGGTGAGATAGTCTCTTCAGTGTTCCTGCTTCATAAAAGAGTCTGCCAAACATTCTGCAGGACACAGAAGAAATTGACTGACAAACTGACAATATAGGCTAAACAGTCTTTCAAATTTCTACTTCATGGAAAAGTCTGCCAGATACTGTGGGTCTATAGGCTGAAGATGGATGCCCCAAGGTTATAGAAGAACTTTTGGTGACTGTTCAGGCAGCGAGATGTCTCTGTCAATTCTAGAGTTTTAGAAGTTGCTTACAATGTACTTCCTCTTTACTTAGGTAATATTATATTCTTCTGTGGTCTTTGATGAAGTTGAAGACAGATAGTTATAATTTTTCTTAGCTATGTTAAAAGATAAATTAGAAATGTAACTTTAGACTCACAAAGAAATATTGTAACTGTAATTCTTGCTTGATACCTGCTTTGTTATATGTAATTTTACTATGTTAAAATTAAAATCTTCCTTTTAATTTAGACAGAAAAAGGGAGATGATGTGGGATTCCCTTCTTTATGCTGTAAATATGTTTAATTGCCATGAGTTAATAAAGAAGCTGCTTTGCCCTATGGCAAGGCAGAATAAAGCCATACTGGAAATCTGAACAGAGATATATAGAAAAAGTAGACAGGGACAAAGAGATGTCATGTAGCTGTCAAAGGAAAAAGCCACTGGAAACTTACCAATAAGACACAACCTCATGATGACACATAGGTTAATAGAAATGTTTTAATTTAAGATGTAAGAGCTATTTAGAAATACACCAAAGCTATTGGTCAAACAATATTATTAATATAGTTTCTGTATGATTACTAGGTCTTGGGAGGCCAGGAAACTAAAGTGCAGTATCTGTTTACACATAACCCCAGAACTAAGGGAAGGAAGGAGGCAGGAAGATCCCCATGGTGCTCACTGGCCAGACAGTCTAGCCAAATCTGTAGCCTCTGAGATCAAAAAGAAATCGTGTCTCGAAAAATATGGTAGAGAACAGGTGAAGAAAATGTCTCTTCTGGTTGGTTTTGTCAAGCCTGGACATACCTTGGAAAAGAATATCTTAATTGAGAAAAAGGCCCCAGAAGATTGAGCTGTAGGCAGGGCTTTGGGACATTTTCTTGATGAATGATATGGGAGGGCCTAGCTCATTGGGGTTGGTGCCATCTCTTTGTTTGCAGTCCTGTGTAGTGCAGGCTGAGCAAGTTATAAGAAGTGAGAAGCATTCTTCCATGGCATCTGCTTCAGTTTCTGCCTCCAGGTTCCTGCATTGACTTCCTGCCTTGACTTCCCTCAGTGATGGAGTGTAACCTAAAAGTTGAAAGATGAAACCCTTTTCTCCCCAAGTTGTTTTTGGTCATGATGTTTTAACACAACAGTAGAAACCTTAATTAAGACAATGCCTAATGCTGACACACAAATATATATATACACACACACATGTACACACACACCACAGGGGGAGGGGGAAGATGGGGAACTGATGGGAGAAAAACAATAGTTCTTCTTTCATAGAAATTATGAAATACATCTTGACACATATTGTCAGTTCATTTCCTAAAATTCAGTACTTGACCAGAAATATGATCCTCCACAATTCCTAGTTCTGCTTTCCGGACTTCAAGTCTTTTATGTATTAAGCCAGCTCATGAGTGCAACTCACAATGGTTTCCTCTTAATAGAACTTGAGCAAACTGGGACCAAACATTCCTCTTTCTTGCATTCTATTCCCTTTAGTTCAAGGTAATGATTCTTCCACTAAAAACTGCACTTAAAATTTCTGTAAGATGTACTATGTGAGAAAGGAAGAGGAGAAGGAATCTAAGCATGAGGAGGAATGTCAGCGAGTCTCTGAAGTCCAATATCCAGTAGAGGAGAGGGTTTCTATATAAATTTAAGAGTCTTCTTGATGGGGAAAAAGCCATTAACCAATCACATCAAGTTGGGGTGTGGCCACTTGGAGCCCAGGTAGAAAATCGAGAGAACACAGGTGTGCGCTCTCTCCATTTGGTGTCCGCCAGATGGATATGACTTTGGCATGAGTAGCGTGAGTTTCACCCCCTTTTCATTCATTAAAAATACCCGTTCCTATTGAGCTGGCTTGGTTATTTATTTGTGCCAACCTAATACATCTACATCTGGTGCCCAGCATGGCTTTTAGGGCCACATAGCCTGTTCCAGCCCTCTCCAGGCTTCCAGCCCCTCGCTCCCAGCTCCTGACCACCTCCCTCCCATTCCTGCACCTCACCGCCACTGCAGGCAAAGGCAGTTCCCGTGCCTCCACTGCTTCCGCCTGCACCGCAGCCACCACTGTGGGCAAAGGGCCCATCCACTTTCCCGGTGCACTTCCGCGGTGCCTAGTTTGCGCAGACAGAGCAGGAGACTATTGACCGGCCACAGACCTTCACAGAGCACACAGTCTGTGATTTATACTAATTAATTTCTTGATTTGAGTATATTTTGTAGCCCCCTATTCCACCTAAATTCAGATCTAAACCAAGCACATGAATTCAAGTGCACTGTGACACCTACTGGCAAGAGACAGTTATTACACCTACTTCAATTGATTACGACACAGGTGAGTTTTGAAGAAGGGGTAAAATGTCAGACAATCTAACCATCTGAGGTTTTGATAGCTTTTTCACTTATACCATGTATGAGGTCTTCCAAGGCACATATGAAGCCCTTCCTACAGGGCCATTTCTAGGATTCACCTTTCTTCTTATATTCTGTAGTTTTTTCATAAAATTCTGCCTTGACAAGAATAGGATGATGCAGTCTTTACAGACTGAATCCAGGCTTCTTAGAAAAGAAATTGAAGATCTAAAAAAGAAAACAATCAGCTTAACTAACAATTTTCAGTCAGCTGACGTACTTTTAAACACAATTCAAACTGGTGCCAAGCTCTTTAAAGAGGAGATCATTCACCTACAAGACAATACAAACACTTTACATACCAAAACTCAGTCAAATGAGCTGCTTTTAGAAATGGTCCAGACTGATACCCAACTTTTCAAAAAAGAGATTTTACATCTGAAAGAGGATGCTGGAATTTTGCTTAACAGGATTCAGTCAACTGAGATTTATTTGGAAAAGGTACAGTCTGATTTAACACTCTGGAGGAGAAAACAGCTGATTTAACATTTAACAGTAATTCCTTTAAAGACAGATTCTGCACTCTAGAGAAGGAAACAGATAATTTGGAACATATGACTCAGTCCATGACAATGGGTGCTCAAAAGTTATTTGAGAGAATTTGCAAGGTTGAATGTATTAATCAGACTCTGTCAAAGGGGTATGACAGATAGACCGATAGAATGTCTCTGCAAGAAGGTAATATGCTTTCAATGAAGATTATGTCCAAGAATGAGACATTATCTCTAATAGACAGACTTCATGCCTTAGAGTCCACAATGAAGGCATTAGAGCACAATACTGGACAGGAGATCCAGACTTTGCAAAAGGCAGTGATAAACAAATTTGAAAGGATTGAGGAAATTCTTGATTTTGATAACCAGGTGCAAAAGGTAGGAAGGCAAAATTTAACTTCCTCAGTGCATAAGACTTTCTGGGATAGCTTCCCCAGAGCTCTACCTGCTTTCCCAGTAATAATATCAGAAAAGGTAGCTGGCTCCAAATACCCTAAGGTTATCAAGGAATATACATGGGAGCCCATACGTATGAGTGATTTGAAAGAAATTAAACAAGCAATTGTGACTTACGGACTACATTCATCCTTTTTTAGAGAGATGGTCAAAACCTGGGCTTTCAGTAACAAAGCCACGCCTCATGATTGGGCTCAGTTAATCTCAGCTGTCCTAGAAAGTGGGCCACAATTGCACTTGAGATGCTTTTTTAAAGAGGAAGCAAAAGTTTTAGAACAACAGGAAAGAGCAAAAGGAACTGAGATTTCCCTAGATCAAATTCTAGGTGATGGACTCTACTCTGATCCTCAGGACCAAGCTCTTTATGATGACCACACCCTGTCCGTATGTACCACAGCAGATTTAAAGGCTTGGGCCAGAGTTCAAGAAGCAGGGCAGAGAGTGGAATCATATCTTAGGGTAAAAGAGGGTCAGAGAGAATCCTTTAGTGACTTTTTACACAGACTAACTAGGGCTGTACAAAATAGGGATAACTGACCCAGAGGCTAGACGTACAATAATTGAATCTTTAGCTTATGAGAATGCCAACATTGAGTACAAAAGGATCCTAGGGTCTTTAAAGATCAGATCAGCACCCTTGGATGAATGGGTCTTGCATACAATGAATGTCAAGACATTCGATTATGGTACTGAAGCGTGGGTAGGAGAAGCAATTTCCAATGGTAAGAGAAGACATCAAAATACCAAGTGTTTTAATTGTGGTAAAATGGGACATATGAGAAGGGATTGTAGACAATGGATTTCCAGGAATAATGCCTCTTCTGGAAATAACAGGAACCAGAGGACTCAGCCTTCAGGTTTGTGTAGGAGGTGTGGCAAAGGCTGGCATTGGACAAATGAATGTAGGTCAACAAGAGATAGACAAGGCAACCTAATACCATCGGGAAATGCCATAGGGACCTCTTGCAGGCCCCCATGATGAATGTGGTCCAGTCATTCCCGGTTATTATGGAGTATGTGTCTCATCAGGAAAATTAGAAGGCCCCATGACTACTGTCAAAAGCAATAATGGTCTGAATGATGAGATAAAGATGGAGAATGAGTCAGGAAATCTGGTGGACAGAGGAAGTGTATATTCTGGCAGACTTCTATAAATGAACAAAGACCAAAGCTAAAAGTGTGTATAAATGGCATTTTTATTGAAGGCTTATTAGACACGGGTATGGATGTAAGTATCATTACGCCAAACTCTTGGCATCCGAATTGGCCTCTTCAGGAGGTAGATGTTCAGTTCATGGGAATTAGAACCTTATCTCGAGTAAGGCAAAGCACGAGATGGGTTAAATGCATAGGGCCAGAAGGGCAAATAGGAAAACTAAGGCCATATGTAGCCAATATTGCAGTGAATTTATGGGGTCATGACCTATTGCAGCAATGGAATACCCAGATTAACATTCCTGCTGCCCCTAAAGCTTATGTTTCTGAGGAAAATATTAGAAGATATTACAGACAATGAACGCTGGCCATTCGGGCTGTACAAGAACACATAACAATTGATAACCCTTCAGATGTACCAGCAGCCCTGCCTTTAAAATGGTTGAATGAGGAGCCAATATGGGTCAAGCAATGGCCTACAGGTGAGGAAAAGTTACAGGCTTTAGAACAGCTGGTGCAAGAGCAATTAGATACTCACCATATCGAAGAATCTACCAGCCCTTGGAATTCTCCTGTATTTGTTGTTAAGAAAAAATCTGGAAAATGGAGAATGGTGACAGAGCTTAGAGCTATCAACAAGGTTATCCAACCTATGGGCCCTCTGCAGTCTGGAATGCCTCTGCCCTCTCTGTTACAAAGGGATGGCCTCTTATAGTTATTGATTTAAAGGATTGTTTCTTCACTATACCTTTACAAGAAAAGGATAGAGAGAAGTTTGCCTTCACAGTGCCTACTTATAATAACTCTCATCCTACTAGGAGGTACCAGTGGACTATCCTCACACAGGGAAAGCTCAATAGCCCCACCCTGTGTCAATATTTTGTAAGTCAACCACTGGAAATAATATGTAAACGATTTCCTAAGTCTATAATTTACCATTACATGGATGACATTTTGATATCTGATTCAAACATAGATACCTTAGAAAGACTGTTTGAAGAAATAAAGATAGTTTTACCTAATTGGGGATTGCAGATTGCTCCTGAAAAGATACAGAGAGGAGATTCTGTCAATTATCTAGGTTATAAAATAGGTTTACAAAAAATTAAGACACAAAAGGCACAAATTAGGAGAGATCAGTTATGTACTCTAAATGATTTTCAAAGATTGTTAGGAGACATCTCCAGCCTATGACCAGCTGTTGGGATAACACCTGATCTAATAATTCATTTAAACAAAACCTTAGATGGTGATAAAGACTTGAATAGTCCCAGAGAATTAATAACTGAAGCACAAAAGGAATTGACAATGGTTGAGGAGAAATTACAGGAGGCACATGTGGATAGGGTGAATCCAGAGCTTAGTTGTATTCTCGTCATATTGCCTTCCAGAATTTCTCCTACAGGAATTTTAATGCAGAGAGATGATATTATCTTAGAATGGATCCTTTTACCACATAAGCCAAGTAAAAAATTAAAAACTTATGTGGAAAAAGTCTCTGAACTAATTATAAAAGGTAATTTGAGAATTTGTCAACTAGCAGGCATAGATCCAGCAGAAATTATAGTGCCTTTCACTGCTGATGAGATAAGAAAGTTATGGGAAGACAATGAACCATGGCAAAGAGCTTGTGCTAATTTTTTGGGAGAAATTAATAGTAACTATCCCAAAAGCGATAGGCTTAAACTTATAAAGAGAACTTCTTGGATTCTTCCTCGAATCGTACATGATGCTCCAATAACTTGAGCCTGCACATTTTATACTGGTGCTAATAAATCAGGGAAGGCAGATTACAAATTGGATGAATTGAGTAAGGTGGAACAAAGCCCTTATAATTCTGTCCAGAACGCAGAATTATATGCCATTCTCATGGTGCTGAGGGATTTTAAAGAACCTCTTAATATAGTTACTGACTCGCAATATGCAGAAAGAGTTATCTTACATATTGAAACCACTGAATTTATACCAGATGATACAGAACTGACTTCATTGTTTATCCAGGTACAAGACATGATCAGGAATAGGCTTTGCCCTATATACATAACACACATCCAATCCCATATGGGTCTGCCATGTCCTCTAGCACAAGGTAATGCAGAAATTGATCAATTATTCATTGGAAGTGTGCTGCAGGCCTCTGAATTTCATAAAAAACACGTCAATAGCAAAGGTTTGAAGAAAGAATTTTCTATAACGTGGCAACAAGCTAAGGAGATTATAGAGAGATGCTCTACTTGCTCTTTATATAACCAAACACCACTACCTGCAGAGACTAACCCAAAGGATACTCAAATGAATAAAATTTGGCAGATGGATGTGTTCCACTTTGCAGAATTTGGCAAATTAAAATATGTACACCACACCATTGACACTTATTCAGGTTTCCAATGGGCAATGGCTTTAAGCTCAGAAAAAGCTGATTCAGTAATCACACATTTATTAGAAGTCATAGCCATAATGGTTATTCCTCCACAAATAAAGACAGATAATGGTCCAGCTTATGTCTCAAGAAAAATGAAACGGTTTTTTGCTTATTATAATATTAAGCATGTTACAGGTATACCTCACAATCCTACAGGTCAAGCAGTTATAGAAAGATCAAATCGAACTATAAAGGATATGTTAAACAAGTAGAAAGGGGTGGAAAATGCCCCCAGGAATAGATTATATAATGCTTTATTAACCTTAAATTTTCTTAATGCTAATGAGAAAGGGACAACGGCAGCAGAAAGACATTGGATAATGGAAAAGTCTGCTGAATTAAATCAACTGGTTTATTTCAAGGATGTGCTGACCTCTCAATGGAAGCCAGGAGATGTGCTGCGTTGGGGAAGGGGTTTTGCTCTTGTTTCCACAGAAGAAGAAAAACTGTGGATACCATCGAAATTAATAAAGGTTCGGTTTGAAGAGAAACCTCTTGGAAAGGAGGAATGACAGCTCATCCACCATGATGATAATCATACAGGTGGTAAGAAAGGCATATAGGGTGGGGGCAGGGTTCTGTTCTTATCTCTGCAAGACAACATTCATCTTTAAAAAAAAATACAAGGGACCCTGGGTGTTTGAATACTGACAGATGGAAACAATTTACAACCCAATAAGGATCAGCAAGAAAATCAAATAGGTTCCGTAAGTGAAAATATTCATAACATACTTTTAGAGGCATACAAATATACTTATAAATACATGGAGCTGGTTGTGGAGTTGGACTCTGGCTCAGTCCTTCTCTAATTCCAAGCCTGTTGTTAAGAGAAAACCCAGAGCTTCAGTCTCATGTCAATAGCCATGATAAGGGACAGAAGGAAAAAATAATTTATAAAACTTCTTTGCCTTTCTTCATATATATTTCTGTCTTTATCATACCTTTCATTGAATATGTATGTATGTCTATGTAAATAATAATTAAGTTTTCCATAATAAACAATAAATTTTCCTGCAGTAATCTTTGAAGTTTCCAGGAAGAAGATGGTCCCCACAACAACAATTCCACCTGGTTACTATGATGTCATGATGCTGATAGCGCTACTACAAACCTGTTTGAATACCAGCTGCACAGGATGGTTCCAACTTGGTTAGCTTACGTGGTGCACTTCTTTTACAACATTCTGGCCAGACCTTCATGAAATACTCAGAGACTATTTTCAATTTTACCAGGCCAAATATTAATCTGGTTAATTTAACCATCATTTCTTTTAACAGGATCCACTAGAAAGAACATTGCTCCCATGACAGCTGGAAGTAACTTTAGAGGACAATGTCCCCTCTCCCAGCAAAGTTTGCCCTCAGGCGTAGGGACATCATTTAGGGGGTGATTATAATTGGTATATGGTTGAGGGATGGGGGAGGAATTTTATAGGCTCAGGGATCTTGAAAAAAAAAGAGGGATACTTGGATGATGGAATAAAAGATTGCATTTATGAGTTATTGTTTTTAGACAATTATATTGATAAAAAGTTAAATTATATTGAATATTGTATGAATTTATGCTTCTGCCTCTGTTTGAAACATTGTTTATGTATTGATATACATATATATATATTTACCATACTGCAACATACATTACTACCTCTGATTAAGATACTTATACATTGTTTATATTTGAAAGTCATTGTCCTCATTTACTGCACAGTTGTTTATTGTCTTAGTCTTTATGTTAGATAGGTATTGAGAATTATAGATCAATAGTCATCTATGTTTGTTATATCTATAATTAGACTAATCAGGTTCTTTAGATACATAGAGATTATATTCAGTATAGATAGATAATCTTCAACCTCTTCAAGGAGCTGTAGAAAATGGCCTTTAATCTAATTTAGAGTTTTGTCGTTTTGTGACAATGAGACACAATCGCTCCTGGCAACACCAATCTATTCCCGAGAGAATGTTGAACACCAGAGACACTCCACCTGGAGTCTTTCTTCTTGGCAGAACTGGCCTTTGGGCAAAGAAATGCCCATACCTCAACCACTGGCAGAGATACAGAATATCCATAAATGGATAAAACAGAACTGTCATATCCTGCCAAGACAGGGTAAGATAGTTTTGAAAAGTTTCTTGCCTTTGAAAATGGTATGTCAGTTACTTTAGGCCTTAGCCAAAGTTGGTTGCTTCAACATTGCAAATGAGACTTTGGGTGATTGCCCAGGTAGTCAGTTGTCTCTGTCATTTGTTGAACATTTTGGAAGTTTCCCAATTACATTTCCTGTCCACTCAAGTAATAGTTTTTCCCTTCTCAGATCTTTGATGGAATTGAAGATTAAATAATTATAGTTACCTTCCTCACAATTTAGCCAAGCTTAATTTCAATGCAATAGTTAGACTCTTTAAAATAGAATGTTTATTAAAGCTTTTGTTATGCATTCCATGCTTAATATTGTTTATTGTTTGTAATTTTGTATTTGGTGTCTGTTCCTATTGTATATAGCTGTGTTGGTTTTGGGTTTGGATTGATCTTGTTTAGACAAAAGGGGGAGATGATGGGGAAAAAGCCAATCACATCAAGTTGGGGTGTGGCCACTTGGACCCCAGGTAGAAAATCGAGAGAACACAGGTGTGTGCTCTCTCCATGCGGTGTCTGTCGGACGGATAGGACTTCAGCGTGAGTAGCGTGAGTTTCACCCCTTTTCATTCATTAAAAATACCCATTCCTATTGAGGTGGCTTGGTTATTTATTTGTGCCGGCCTAATACATCTACATCTTCTTGTAAAGGTGCATGGGAGCAATAGCCGAGGGAGCAGGCCCAAGCCAGAGACATCTGCCTCTGCAAGACCAAGCACGAGTCAGAGACCTCAGAGGGAGTAGGCCCAAGTCAGAGAGCTCTACCAGAGCATTCCCTTGCAAGCAACCTCTGCAGGAGCACGTACAAAGGAATAACTGACAAAGGAGCAGGCCTGAGCCAGAGACCTCCACCACAGCAGGCCTGAAGAGCAACCTCCACTGAATCAGTACAAGGAAACAACCACCAAGGGGACAAGGGAACTGTCAGGATCTCAGAGGGAGCAGGACTGAGTCAGAAACCCCTAGAGCTTCAGGCCCTTGCAAGCAACCTCTGCAGGAGCAGGTATGAGGGAGTTACCACCAAGGGAGCAGACCTGAGCCAGAGTCCTCTGTGGGATCAGCCCAAGCTAGGGACCACCACAAAAAGAGGCCTGAGCCAGGGACCTCCATGGGAGCAGGAGGTCAACAGTCAGGATTGCAGAGCAACCCCCAGGAGCAACTTGTAACCTGCGGAACCAACAAGTCACCTCCAGCATGACTGGAACTGTGGCCCTGACAGCACCACCAGGAGCAACCATCTAAGCCTTGGATCCACTTGATCCACTGGCACCTGGAAGATTGATCAGCAGAGATACAGTCCCAACTACAGCAATAAGAGGAAAAGATGGATAGACAAGGTAAAAAGATATTCAACACCACAAACATCAACATGACACCAACAAACGCTATCGGCTCTACAACAGCAAGACTTGAATACCACAATATAGATGAAGCAGAAAAAATTACTTAAAAATAACTTTAGGAGAATGTTTGAGACCCTTAAAGAGGAGATGAAAAATTCCCTAATGAAATGGAGGAAAAGACAAACAAAAAATGGAAGAAATCAACAATTCCCTTAAAGAAAGCCAAGAAAAAGCATTGAAACAGATAAAAGAAATTCAAGACTTGAAAACCGAAATAGAGACAATAAAGAAAACACAAACCAAGGGAATTCTGGAAATGTAAATTATGAGAAAACAATCAGGAACCACAAATTCAAGCATAAACAGCAGAATACAAGAGAAGAAAGAGAAAATCTCAAACACTAAAAATACAATAGAGTATCTATAAATAGAATCATCAAAGAAAATATTAAATCTAACAAAAGCTTAACACAAAATATCCAGGAAACATGAGACACCATGAAAAGACCTAGCCAAAGAATAATAGGTATAGAAGAAAAGACCAACTCAAAATTACAGAAAATATATTCAACAAAATCATAGAAGAAAACTTTGCCAATCTAAAGAAAAATATGCATATGAAGATACAAGAAGCTTATAAAACACCAAATAGACTGGATCCAAAAAAAAATGTCCCCTTCCCACATATTAATCAAAACATTAAACATACAGAATAAAGAAAGAACATTAGGAGCTGTACAGGAAAAAGGCCAAGTAACATATAAAGGCAGATCTATCAGAATAACACCCGACTTCCCAATGGAAACAAAGAAAGCAAGAAGGTCCTGGTCAAGTGTTATGCAGATATTAAGGGACCACAGATGCTAATCCAGACTACTATACCCAGGAAAACTTTCAATCACCATAGACAGACAAAAAAGAAGATATTCCATGACAGAACCATATTTAACCCATACCTAACCACAACCCCAGCCTTATAGAAAGTAATAGAAAACTCCAACCAAGGAAGTTAGCTACATCCACAAAAATACAGACAATAGATAATCTCACAGCAGCAAATTCCAAAGAAGGGAAAACACACAAAATAATATCACCAACAATGAAAACTAAAATGACAAGAACTAGCAATCACTGGACATTAATATCCCTTGATATAAAAATACTCAACTCACCTATAAAAAGACACAGGCAACAGATTGGGTATGAAAGCAGAATCCATCCTTCTGCTGCATACAAGAAACACACTTCAACCTCAAAGACATACATTGCCTCAGAGCAACGGGTTGGTAAAAGTTTTCCAATCGAATGGAACTAAGAAACAAGCTAGTGTAGCTATCCTAATATCTAACAAAATAGACTTCAAACTAAAATCAATCAAAAGAGAAAAAGAAGAACATTTCATATTACTTACAGGAAACATCCATCAAGAGGAAATCTCTTTACTGAACATCTATAACCCAAATACAAAGACACCCTCATATGTAAAAGAAACACTACTAAAGCTTAAATCACACATTGAACCCCACACACTAATAGTGGGAGACTTCAACACCCACTCTCACCACTGGACAGGTCTGCGAGACAGAAAATTAACAGAGAACAAAGGGAACTAACAAGTGTTATGACTAAAATGGGCTTAACAGATCTATAGAAAATACTATCCAAACATAAAAGAATATATCTTCTTCTCAGTACTTCATGGAAACTTCTCAAAAATTGACCACATACTAGGTAACAAAGCAAAATTCAACAGATACAAAAAATGGAATGAACCCATGTATTTTATTGAATCAACATGGCTTAAAGTTAGAATTCAACAGCAACACTAATTTCAAAAAGCCCACAAGCACATGGAAATTAAACAGTGCTCACTTGAATCATCAATGGGTCAAGGAAGAAATAAAAGAAGAAATTAAAGACTTCCTCGAATTCAATAAAAATGACCACACAGCATACCCAAATTTATGGGACACAATGAAAACAATGTTAAGAGGAAAGTTCATAGAACTAAATGCCTACAGAAAGAACCTGGGGAAAATCCCACACTAGTAAGTTAACAGAACAACTGAAAATGCTAGAACAAAAAGAAGCAAACTCACCCAGGAGTACTAGATGGCAGGAAATAGTCAAATCTAGAGCTGAACTCAACAAAATAGAAACAAGGAAAACAATACAAAGAATCAATGAGACAAAAAGTTTCTTCTTTGAGAAAAATCAACAAAATAGACAAACCTTTATCCCAACTAACCAAAAGGCAGAGAGAGAATATCCAAATTAACAAAATCAGAAACAAAAAGGGGATATAACAACAGACACAGAAGAAATTCAGAAAAGTATAAGGTCATATTTCAAAAATCTGTACTCCACAAAATTGGAAAACTTAAAGGTAATGGACAGTTTTCTGGATAAATATCACTTACCAAAATTAAATCATGATAAGATAAGCAAATTAAATAGACCTATTACTGCTAAATAAAAACCAAAAAACAAAACAAAACAAAAAAACCCAAACAGACAAACAAAAAATACCAGGACCAGATGGTTTCAGTGCAGAATTCTACAGGGTTTTCAAAGAACTAATACCAAAACTCCTCAAATTGTTTCACACAATAGAAGCAGAAAAAATATTGTCAAACTCTTTTTGAGGCTACAATTACCCTGATACCCAAGCCACACAAAGACATTACTAAGAAAGAGAATTACAGACCAATCTCACTCATGAATATTGATACAAAAATACTCAATAAAATACTAGCAAACCGAATCCAAGAATACATCAGAAAAATCATCCACCATCATCAAGTCAGCTTCATCCAGAGATGCAGGGATGGCTCAACATACAGAAATCTGTCAACACAATCCACCATATAAAAAAACTGAAAAAAACACCACATAATAGTATCATTAGATGCTGACAAGGCATTTGCCAAAACACAACATCCCTTCATGACAAAGGTCGTGGAATGGACAAAGAACATACCTAAACATAATAAAGGCAATATACAGCAAGCCAACAGCCAACATCAAACTAAATGGGAGAAACTCAAAGCGATCCCAGTGACATCAGAACAAGACAAGATTGTTGGCTCTCTCCATAGCTATTCAATATAGCACTTGAGGGTCTAGCTAGAACAATAAGACAACAAAAGGAGGTCAAGGGGACACAAATCAGAAAAGAAGAATTCAACCTCTCACTATTTGCTGATGATGTGATAGTTTACATAAGTGATCCCAAAAATTCTACCAAGTAACTTTTACAACTCATAAACACCTTCAGTAATGTAGCAGGATACAAGATTAACTAAAAAAAAAAAAGTAGCCCTTCTTTACACAGATGATAAATGGACTGAGAAAGAAATCAGAGAAACACCATCCTTCACAATAGCCACAAATAACATAAAATATCTTGAAGTAACTCTAGCCAAACAAGTAGAAGACCTATATGATAAGAACTTTAAATCTTTGAAGAAAGAAATTGAAGAAGATACCAGAAAATGGAAAGATCTCCCATGCTCTTGGGTAGGTAGAATTAACATAGTAAAAACAATAATCTTACCAAAAGCAATCTACAGATTTAGTGAAATGCCCATCAAAATCCCAGCAAAATTCTTCACAGACCTCAAAAGAGCAACATTCAACTTCATATAAAAAACAAAATTCCCAGAATAGCCAAAACAATCCTGTACAATAAAGGAACTTCTGGAGGCACCACAATCCCTGACTTCAAACTCTACTACAGAGCTACAGTACTGAAAACAGCCTGGTATCGACAAAAGAACAGACAGGAAGACCAATGGAACCAAATCAAAGACCCAGATGTCAATCCACACACCTATGAACACCTTATTTTTGACAAAGAAGCAAAAAAAAATTAAAAATGGAAAAAAGAAAGCATATTCAACAAATGGTGCTGGCATAACTGGATATCAACACGTAGAAGAATGAAAATTGATCCATATCAATTGCCATGCACAAAACTCAAGTCCAAATGGATCAAAGACCTCAACAGAAAACTAACCACATTGAACTTTATAGAAGAGAAAGTGGGAAGTACACTTGAATGTAATGGCACAGGAGACCACTTCCAAAATATAACCCCAGTAGCACAGACACTGAGAGAAACAATTAATAAATGGGACCTCCTGAAACTGAGAAGCTTCTGTAAAGAAGAGGACATGGTCATCAAGACAAAACAACAGCCTACAGAATGGGAAAAAAGCTTCACCAACCCCACATCAGACAGAGGTCTGATCTCCAAACTATACAAAGACTCAAAAAATTGGTCATCAAAAGAACAAATAATCCAATAAAAAATGGGGTACAAACCTAAACAGAGAATTCTGAACAGAGAATTAAAATAAATAGCTTCTAAAATAGCTAGAAAACACTTAAGGAAATGCTTAACATCCTTAGCTATCAGAGAAATGCAAATCAAAACAACTCTGCGATTCCATTTTACACCTGTAAGAACAGCCAAGATCAAAAACACTGATGACAACTTATGCTGGAGAGGATGTGGGGTGAAGGGAACACTCCACCACTGCTGGTGGGACTGCAAACTGGTACACCCGCTTTGGATATCAGTGCGGTGTTTTCACAGAAGACTAGGAAACAACCTACCTCAAGACCCAGCAATACCATTTGGGGGTATATACCCAAAGGATGCTCAATTTTACCACAAGGACATGTGCTCAACTATGTTCATAGCAGCATTGTTTGTCATAGCCAGAACCTGGAAACAACCTAAATGCCCCTCGACTGAAGAATGGATAAGGAAAATGTGGTACTTTTACACAATGGAGTTCTGCACAGCAGAAAAAAATAATGACATCTTGAAATTTGCAGACAAATGGATGGATCTAGAAAACATCATACTGAGTGAGGTAACCCAGAACCAGAAAGACAACTATAATATGTACACACTCATAAGTGGCCTTTAGACATAAGGAAAAGAAGAAACAGCCTACAACTCACAACCCCAGAGAACGTAGACAACAAAAAGGATTCTAAGAGAGACATACACGGATCTAATGTACATGGGAAGTAGAAAAAGACAAGATCTCCTGAGTATATTGGAAAAGGGGAGAAGGGAAGTGCAGAGGAAAGGAGGGGAGCTAAGAAAAATATATTGCTCAAAAAACAATTTTTAAAAAAGATGTACTATGCAAGTTTTGGTGTATTGCACATCAAAGGTATAATAATGAATCTTATTTCAGAGAGATCCTCTCTACCTGGGCCTGATAAAAGCTTATTGTGTTTGGACAGGTATCAAAATAGAGAAAGTTTAGCAGAAGTACAGAAGTCTAGGCAAACCCTTAGGCTGCTTTAGAGACTCTGGTCTATCCAGCTTTATGAAGCTCCATCTTATACGTTCCTGAGGCCTTGGGGGAAGGTTCTAAGATCATATTCTTGGCTTTATTTTTTAATAATAATTTTCTGACAGTGACATAAGTTGGGTCCAGGTAAAAAATTCCTTTCTTATTTTTATAGTAACTATCCAAATGAAGATGTGAGAATCAAAAACAGATTTACTTTAAAATGCAATAAATTGCAGGCCCTTTGCATTTAACCATCTTTTCTTCTGTCTCTCATTGTATCATGAATACCAAGAAAAATCTCACAGGCATTCTCCATATGCTGCCTGGAAAGACCTTTAAGTAGATCACAACGTTCATTAGATACACCTACTACTTCCATGTACCACACATGTCAATGCTGCTAAACTCCCATGCCTTCATAGCAAGGGTTCCTTTATTTTCCAGTTCTCATTAACGTTCGGTGCCTTCCTTGTATTGTTACCAATGGCTTGAGTGTGGCCATTTGTGCTTTCAATACTAACATATTCTGACGTCGTTCAGGTTTTGCCTAACTCTTCCTGAAAGGCTACGAGGCTTTAACTAACCATCACCTTAGTGTCCTTCCACCTTCAGGAATATTCAAGCAGATCCACCTATGAACTGTTTAACTTAATTGGGTCCCTATTCCCATACCCCAAATATGTTCTGAATTTCTGTTGCTGAACAATAAATCACCCCCAATATCTACTGGTAATTTTGCTATATCATAGTTTCCAAACATCAAAAATTTGTACAGAACACAGGAAAGATAGCTTGCCTCAGGTCTACAGTGTGCAAAATCTTGCTTGAAGAATTATAATGTTGGAGATAACTTGAAGGACAACATGTGAGATCATTCAAAGCTTTGATCACCTAGATGTCTTGACATTGCTGCGAGTCATCACTTGGGATACTGGCTGAGCTGATAAACCCAGGTCTTGTGACAAGAAGACCTGATCATGGTCTCCCGTTTTAGACTTAATCATCTCACATCGTGGCTAGGATAAAAGAATAGGCTACCTTGTCTTTTATGACCTATGAAATTCACATGTGTCATGGCTGCCTTAGTCAACAGAACCCTCAGATTAAAGAACAGATAATAGAAAAAGCCATCTTCTACAGCACCAAACTTCCAATGGGAGAAATGTTAGTTATATATTGCAAGGAGTATTAGAATGGGAAATACCATTGCTGTCATCTTGGAAAACACAATCTGTCACTAGTATTAAAAGAAAACAAAATATCTAGGCCTATATACCACCCCAAGTTCAAAGTGTCATGAAATCTCAAGTCCAGTTTCTTTGTTCGATTTATTTTCTGATTTTAATGTTAGGAATAACATTGAAATCTTTTACGAGATTATGAAAACTAGTTGAGAGTGAGTTTAAATAACTCATCTAAGTAAATGAATATTATATATTCTGTACACCAAAATATTTGAAATTTAGGTTGAAGAGATGGCTTCATTCACAGCGCTCTTGCATTGAACCAGTTCAGTTCTCAATGCCTGTATATGGCTGCTCACAACATAGCCTGTAACTCTCGCTCCTGTGAGACCCCACAGCTCTGTGTTTTGGACACCTGTCATGACAGGCATGTGCCCACTTATAGACCCATAAACAAACACATAATTTAAAACTGAAAATAAATTTTGAAAACGTTTAAACTTCTATAATTGCTCATCTATCAGGCTATCTATTCTAGCCAAGTAATCAATAACATGTTCATTCTTCAGAGAAGTTTCAGAAATTCAAGAGATGGTTCCTTTCTTTCAGAAACTAACTTTCATAGCTCCATGGGAACCTTGAACTAGGTATGCAGCTCAAAAAGAAACCAGGTGTGTCAAAAACTGACACATCCACTGCAAACAGCATGCAAGGCAGAGGTGTAATTACTACACATTTGTTTTTAGACATTTATTGGCCTTAAGAGTTCAGAGCCTACTGAGACAGTGTGCCTGAACTAATGGGAGCACACCAATCCACCTGGACTGGGACTGAATGAGCATATGATCAAACCAGACTCTCTGAATGTGGCGGCAAAAGTTGGCAGATGGAGAACCCATCAACAATGACACCAGGACCTATCTCTTCTGCATGTATTATCTTTTTGAGAACCGAGTCTTTTTGAATGCACTC
>PVIU01023711.1:0-26929 GCA_004026605.1 Ondatra zibethicus | reverse complement strand
GATGTCCCAGCCCCACTCTGAAGGACGGGCACAATGACAACGCATGTGTGTTTGGGTTGGGACACTTTGAACTATGACTCCCAGAAAGAACAGCTTGTACAGTCACTATGAGTCTCCCAGCAACAAAGAATGTACCGTAGATTAGGCCTGGCTTGCAAAACATTTTTTTTAAAAAGAGGCACAGCCCAGTCCTTTTATAGGGTCCTGAAGCAACGGTGGCTAGGTTAAAAAGCACAGAATGCCAGCGTCACCCGCTGTTCAACAGTTGGTGACCTTTGGTGTCTCATGAGTTCTGTTCCTAAGGTTGGCTTTTTTGGATCTGTAGACCCAGGTGTTGGTGGAGGTCAGCTGCTGTGGGATGGAACCCTTAGGAGGAGCTTACCAAAGCCTGTAGATGATTAATACGGTTCTGGTAATCAGAGTTAATCTTTGCTCGGAGCACCCTTTGATAACAGACGGGGACGAGAAAATGAACGTGTTAACCATTAATCCCGGGAAACACCATGAAAATTGGGGTGGACAGCAGTGGACTGGGAGAGGAATTCGGAGACTGAAGGGGTCAGCCAGAGAAACCTGACCAGGAAAGGAGGAGGACAGGAAGCTACATGGACAGTTTTAATGTTCATGCATGTCAGAGCTAAGGGGCGAGCATGTGTATTTGTGTGCTAGAGCACTCCCGTGTGGGGGGGGGGACGGACACATATGTGTGTGCACATATGTGTGGTCAAGCATGTGCATGTGTGTTGATGTTGATGATGTTTGCTTGCTTTTCTTTCTTTGCCCCAGTTTCATTGCTCTGGGAAAATCCACTGGGAAAAACAGCGTTAGAAGCATGGTACATTGCAAGAAAAACTGATTTTGGTGGCCTTTTTGCTCCAGTTTCCCACAGCTAAGCCCAGGACTCATTCCTGTATAGGTAGTACTCTTTGGCTCCTCTGGAGAGCAGGGGGATCCCAGGCTGCAGGAGGTCATTGTTAGCAGAGGTCACCTTGGGGGCTGCTCAGCTGAGCCTGTGCACAGTCCCCTGATTCCCACCCAATCACCTGCCAGGCTCCAGGGTTGCCCCTCCTCCAGGTTCTGTTTGCTGTTCTGGAGAAATTCATCAGCACCTCACCCTCCCATCCCAGCTTCCTGAAGCCAGTCCGAGGGTCAGGGGCAAAACTCCTGCCTGTCATAGACAGTCCCCAGACTCCACCAGGGTGGCTTTCTGATAACCACGGCTGGCACCACTGAGAGTCTTTGCAGGGCAGAGAGAAGCCTTGCCTGGCAAAGGACGTCCCTGAATAGGGACACATTCTTTTTATATGCATAGCAATATGAAGAACTTACAGGGCGTGGCGGCCGGATCCCATTCTCAGGGGGCTTATAGGCCATTGTGGGGGAAGAGGGGAAGTTTGTAATGGGTACTAGAAATGTAGCAGAAACAAGAATTTTCAAAGCTGAGAGAACTCACGGTATCACTGATGGCTGAAGGGGTTCACAGGAAAGGTCTGTTGCATCAGGGACTGACTCTGAGGCCAGGTTGCGGTTTTGCCAAGGAGACAGGTTCTGACTAAGTCATCCAGGATGACCTTGAACTCATTCTATAGTCCAGACAGGTCTTGAAGTTTTGGTCCTCTGCTTCAGCCCCCTAGGTAGTTAGAGAGAGGACACCATCAGGCCCAGATGCTGCAACCTCCTTGGTGCAGAGACAGGAGGAAGTTGACAAGATCCTGATGAGGGAACCCAGAAGCCTGAACCAGGAGGGTGGCCATGGGGCAAGAGGAGAGGCAGGCTGCCATGTACTCATGGCCTGGTCCAAAGGCTCTGCAGTGGTCCATGGCAGGAGACGCCTGCCAGGCAGAGAGCGTCCGTCTCTGAGGGGGGAATATTAGTGGTGCTCCCAAAGGCTCTAGGTGACCTCTGCAACTCTCCAGTGCCCTAGAAATGAGATTCCTGGAGAGGAAGCTTATGGTGGTCCTGTCCAGGTGAACTCTCCCACCTCCCAAAGTGTTTGTGTCTCAAGCTCGAGATGTAGTCTGAGTTCCCTTATCCTTCAGACTGAATACACAGTAGGGTTTGCAGATTGGCACCGAATGCCTGATCTGCTTGGTGGGCTTGGGGACAGGACTGCACTCTCCAAGCTCCTGATGGTCCAGGCGAGGCTTTCCTTGCCTTCCTTTCCATGGGGTAAGAAGGTTCTTGTTTTGACTGAAAGTAGGGTGAGGATCAGAGAAGCAAGTTTTGTTGCCCGGAAAACTCCCACCCCTGCAGATTAACTGCAAGCAGCGACTATCTTAGCAGGACACCACTCGGCCTGGTTTGTAAAATAAGAAAGAATCAGAATAGAAATGACCCCATGGTCCTGACTTCTGTCTCTTGGGATGACAGAGTTCTCCCAGCCTTCCCCACTTGTGCATTTCAAGGCTGGCATCTGAAGCAGGGGCTTGCTGGGACTGAGCACAGCCAGCATTTCAGCTTGCCTTAACAGTCTCCAGCCTGATGCACCCAAACATAGAGTCAGAGGTCCCCCCAAAGCAAGGGGAAGAGGCCTAGCTAACAAAGCCTCTGCCACTGTACCCTGGGACACCATAACAGGGACTCTGACCTACACCAGCCAATGAGGCCTCTTCCAACTTCCAAGTTCTTACATCCTGTGACTTTGGGTAACAGCGTTGGGAAAGGATTGCAGGAAGACCCAGGTCTGCATCTCTGAGAAGGCTGGGGGAAGCTGGGCAGGCTTGGTGCACACCTGTAATCCCTTGGGAGCCACAGGCAGGAGGAACCCAAGTTCAAAGCCATTCTTAGCCATCTATCAAGTTCAAAACCAGCTGGGACCACCTGAGACTCTTTCTCAAAAAAAAAAAAAAAAAAAAGTAAAACCTGAAAAGGGAGTGAGGGTATGCCTCTAATCCCAGCACAGGAAAATATGTAGCCTTGCTGTGCAGTGAGCTCAAGGCCAGCCTGGACCACATGGTGAGACTGTGTCTCAAAGAAATAAAAGGCAAGAGGGGGGAAGGGTAAAAGGAAAGAAAAGACAAAGAGAAAAACGAGATGTGGAGCAATGAGTCGCTGTTCTGGGCCATCCTCACCGTCTGTCTGCCATGCTCAGGCTAACCCAATCACGGGGCAGAAGGTGGCCGTTTAGAGGCGGAAAAATGTAAGTGGTCCGCAGTGGTTTCAAGGTACAGCAACCCTTCACTGGGCAGACGTGGCTGAAGTTCCTGTTGCGTCGGCCTCCACCCTAAGGACTTTCGCAGCCAAAGCGATACAAAGTTGCCACATGATGAGTACAAGAGGCGCTCGCGTAAAAGTCGTTTTATTGCTTTGGCCTGGGTTTGTAAGCTGAGCAAATAGAAAAATCTCAGGAATAAAAGGGGCAATAAAATAATTACATAACACTTTGAACTCACCCTAAACACCACTTTTATTTCAAGGCTCTCCATGTGTTTTATAGGCATGTTTAGAACTGTAGACTTGTCCCCTCTTTTTATATACGAGGGAGGAAACTGAGTCACTGGAAACATTGGGGATCCTACTGGGTTCGTGTCCAGGGAGAACTCTGGGAAAGCCACTTGGGAATACTAAGGGAAGGGTCAGCTAAAGACTCTTCCAACTGCACCTCCTCCCTGAGGTTCTCTGTGGCAGTGCCCCCAGCCAGCATGAACCATATCTGGGCTGCTAGATTAGCAATAAGAATATCAGACAGAACCTTCCAGGTTTATTTTCCTGGTGGTGGCGGCGGCAGTGGTGGTGGTGGTGGTGTGTGTGTGTGTGCGCGTGCGTATGTGTAAGTGTATGTGTGTTTTATCCAACACATGTTAGAGCTGCACGCCCAGCGTGCATGTGAAGGTCAGAAGATAACCTGAGGTATCCTTTTTGCTGGAGTCAACCACCATTTTGGGTATTTCACTAGCTTGGATCTCATCAAGTAGGCTAGGCTTGGAGAGGCCTGTCTTTGTCTCCTCAGGACTGGCATTACAGATGTGTGCCACAGCACGGACGGCTTATTTTTAACGTGGGTTCTAAGGGTTAAGCTCAAGTCTTTGAGGCAAGGCAAGCACTTTGCCAACGGTGCCTTCTGGTTCTTATCCTGGCTATCCAGCAGGCTCTGGTACCCTGCACCTCACGGCACCCTCTCTGTGGTTAGCATCATTGTCCTCACCCTGTGATGTGGAGAGCGAGACAAAAGAAGGAGCAATGCCTTGGTCACCTGAAGGTGACCTCAGCACCCAAGCTTTCTCTGTTAGGGACGTGGACATCTTTCCCCAAGGCCTTTGCTGAGCCCAGCCAACACGTTTTTTGTTTGTTTGTTTGTTGTTTCCCAGAGGCCAGACATTTCCATCTATCCCTCAGTTCTTCTCTTCAGCCTGTGCTGAGAAGGCCCCGCTTGTTTCAGTTAGAGTTGTTTTGAAGACAAACAGCTGAAGAGCAAAACCATGAGAGGGGCCAGGCGGTGCCGAAGTCCACATGCAGGAGAAGCTGTTGCTGTGCTAGGGACAGCTCTGATAGACCGCTGCTTCTTCTCTGGTTTTCACTATTCAGAATTTGAAAGCCAGTCTCTTGGATGTATTTGCATGGGTCCAGGGTTGCACACCACCAGCCTCTCTGAGCTGTGTGCTTTGACTTGTGTGGTACTCAGTCACCCCTTAGAATCGTCTACAGTGCCCCTAGCTCCCAGTCCCCCGGGTCGGCCTAGCTCCACTCTGTCACCTCCCTGAAGCTCGTCATTGCCTGGGGAAGGAGCGCCCATGCATCTAACCAAGCTGCACCCTACTGAGCTCCCGGGGCAGATCTTCGCTGTTGCCACTTGTATCAGCACCCAGGACAATCTCAAAGACACATCTAGAAGATGGCCAACCTTCCTTTGGCCTGGACTTCAGGGGATGAATAGAGCCCCTCTCCCAGGTCAGGGCACTGACAAACCCAATGTGATGAATTCTGGCATAGGCAGGGAATCTGATTCCTGGGGTAGCAGCTCAACATTTAACTACCTATAAAAGGTCAATCACAGAACAGATCCACTGGCCGTGGAATGTCACAAAATGTATAACAACAGTCGTTACCTTAACCGTCAGTAGCTTCTCCAAGCAAAGGACACAAAGGTTCACGATCACCCCCCCCCAACACCCAGTAGAATGAAGCCCGAAGCCCAGAAATGCCCCCATCTTCTCCCTTATTAATAGCCCGAGATGAAGATCGGCTTCTGCAATCCTCTTCCTGGATACTCTAGGCTGGGGGGTGACGGCTGATACTGTCTTGAAGCCAGCACCCTCTGATTGGTCTTGGCTGCTTATACTGAGCACTCTGAAGCCATGTCAGCTTAGCAGGAAGGAGCATCATGATCAGTGGGCCTTCTCTGTCCAATACACAGGGTGGGCGTAGTGGGCTCTCCCCGAGCTTAGCCTACCATGTTGCCAGATGCCTACTGCAGGGCAAGTCTTAGCCTCCCTTGGGATACTGGCAGATCATCCAGCCTCAGCCTCTTTACAGGCAAGGTTGACTAAGCTAAACTCCCCAGGTGGGAACCCAGAAATTCTGCAACTTTACCATTTTTTTTTTCATGGAATGTCACTGCACATGCACAGCCCCCAGGAATCACCTAGCATGAGCCTATTTTGATACTGTGAAAAGTGACAGAAAATATGAGCTGTCAAAATGTAACCCCTGGGGCTGGCGGCTGGGATAAGTCACCTCCCTTTAGTATCTTGTACGCAAATTAGGTGTCACCCATAGCATCCTCTTCACAGAACATTAGGGAAACCCGACCAAATGCTATGGCATGTGTGGAAGGTCAGAGGACAATGGCAGGTGCCAGTCCTCCCCTGCCACCTTCTTGGACGCAGGGTGTCTTATCTACCACTGCACAGGCTAGGCTAGCTGTCCCATGAGTTTCTGAAACTCGCTGGACAGATCCCCACTGTCTTCACCTCCCATCTCATGATAGGAGCGCTGGACTTACAGAAGGTGTGTGCTGCTATGTCGTGCTTTATGTGGGCTCTAGGGATCCAAATTCAGGTCCTCATGCTTACGCGGAAAGTGCCTTATCAAAGCAAACCAATGAGCAACACGCCTCCATGGTCTCTGCTTCAGGTCCTGTCTCCTGCCTTGAGTTCCTCTCCTGACTTTTCTCAGTGATGGGTTGTGATGTGGAGGTGTAAGCATAATAAACCATTTGCTCTCTGCTCCCACAAAATGAAGTATCTTTCCCACCGTGCCATCTCCTGGGATTGATGACATCATCTTTCGCATCTCTATGAGATGCTTCATCTGAAGCTACTGGCAAAAGTATGGATCCTGTTCCCTTAGTGTCCAATACAGTGACCGGCACCATTCCTGCCTCCACGGTGTAGCTGTCAACAAAGGGCAAGGCTCCACTTCAAGTCCAAGCTGGATGGGAACCCAGGTGCTAAGAGGGGCCTGGAAGAGCCGGGGGATGAATATGCTGTTGCTGACTTGTCTGGGATGGTGATACCGTTGTGATGCAGGAACATGGTCATGATCTGATGGGAAGCTGGCAAGCATCTCCCAGACCTTTCTTAAGAACCCTCCAGCCTCTCCAGCCATTCTGATGATGTAGTTGTCAACTCCGTGTCTGGCTCTGAGACTCTCCGGGTAGTAGGATGAGAGAAAGGGGGAAAGGAACCCAAGTTTGTGCCCCATCTGGTTACCACTTCTTTAAAAACCAGCAGCTATTCTGACTCATGACTAACACCAGAAAGGGGACTATCTTTATTAGGGTTTCTATTGCTGCGAAGAGACACCATGACCACGGCAACTCTTATAAAGGAAAACATTTCATTGAGGAGGAGGCTTACAGTTTTAGAGGTTTAGTCCATTATTATTATATCATAGTGGGGAACACGGCAGCTGGGAATTATGGCCGGGTACAAACAGACATGGTGCTGAAGAACTCTACATCTTGTTCCAAAGGCAAGAGGAAGTGAACTGAGACATTGGGTGTGTTTGTCTTGAACATATAAGGAGACTTCAAAACCCTCCTCCACAGTGACACACTTCCTCCAACAAAACCACACCTCTGAATAGTGCCATCTTTTGGGGGCCCATTTTCTTTCAACCCATCACAGGAGTAAATTGAAATGGTTGCTGTAAATTCACAACTCAACTCAGGACTTTCTGATAATGAGTAAGTAAGCCCAGTAGGCTGGGGCAGGCTGCGGCACTACAGCCAAAGTCATGGGCGTTAGCAACCTGGGAACAAGATGGCTCGCTGAGACTCAGGAGTCACCCTGTGTTCCCACAGTACCCTTACTAAGCAGAATAGCATGCTGACACCTCCACCCCATCCCCCTGGGATCAGTGAGTTCCTACACTGCTTCTTGCCATCACCCCCCCCCCCCGCCACCCAGAGGTACAGGAAGGTTTTCCACCCAGCAGAGCTTGGGTTCTATGCTTATAGTTTACTGGAACAGAGGCTAAGAAAACAGATAGCATCTTCCATTTCCCTGTGAGTAGCAGAGCTCCGTATAAGAAAGTCGGGGGGGCCGGGGGGATAGCTTAGCAGTTAAGGGCACTTGTTGCTCTTGCAGAGGACCTGAGTTTATTTCCCAGCACCCACATTTCATGGTGCATAACCACCAACGATTCCAGCTCTAGGTGACCTGACACCCTCTTCTAGCCTCTGGGCGCCTGTTCTCACATGCACATACCCACTCAAAGACACGCGCAAACACAGTCATAAAAATGAAACTTTTCAAAAAGAAAAATAAGCGAATAAGAGTGCGGAGTGTTTACTGGAATCGGCTAACAGATCATTCTGAGTTGTTCTACGCACAGAAAAGCTGAGCCCACAGTCTCTCTTCTCAATGTGCGTCTTTCCGCAGGCCACGCTAGCAAGGCCCTGGAGCATGCAGCTGAGGAGAGAGAGCTGCGGCCGATGATGGGCAGCCTGCTCAGCTGCTTCTTCAAAGCAGGGTCTTTGACCTGGAAGCCAGGGGACCTCAGTCAATCCCAAGGAACCAAGTGAAGGGTTTCCCACAGAACCCAGTGACTCTGTGGGGATCTGGCCATAGGAACCTAGCTATGTCTGATCCAGCACATTCTATGGAACAGCTCACCCACTGAGGAGCCTGGAAGTCTCAGCTCCAGCTCAGGCCCTGCCCCTGCCCCTGGCATGACTTTGAGCAGATCTTTCAACTTTCGTGACTCAGTTTACTCACCTGCCAAATGGAGATAATCACACAGGCCTCAAAGGATTCTTGTAAGACTCTAATGAGTATTTATAAAGTGCTTTGCAGGAGTTTATGGTTATTTGAGCTGGGAAAGGATTTACAAATTATTCAGAAGTAAACAGTATTTAGAGTCTGGGTTTCCAACAGCCAGCAGGTTCTCCTAAATGTTTACAAGACGGTTGTAACAGGACACGCCGAGGTCCCCCCACTCCCTGACTGTCCTGGTTCCCTTCACTGCCTCCATGACCTGTAGTGTGTGGCTCAGGAGTCCAACAGGATGACTGAGCTCAGACTGTAAACCAGATGCTCCAAGTTTGTTTAACATTTCTTTCAGGGTTCAGGAATGAAGAATTCGGGCTTGGGGAATTGTTTTGAAAGCCTGGTAAACTCCATCCCTCCCCAACTCCCCTTTCCCAGATTTATGACTGATGTCTGCTGTGTTCATCCAAGGGACTCCGTGTTGCATGTGAGAGAAGCAAATCCTCATGGACAAAGGGATGGACACTCCTCACAGGAGTTCCAAGTAAAACACAGGAAAGACTAGTGTGCCGGGTGAGCCCTTGTGCCGGGTTTCTCCTCACGAAAAAGACAAAAGAGCAACCAGGGCTCAGGTACAGTGACTTCACTCTGTAACTGCGAAACTCAGGAGGCGGAGGCAGGAGAATGCTGCACGTTTGAGGGCAGACAGGACCACACAGGGGTTCCAGGCCAGCCAGGACGGAGTGAGACTCTGTCTCAGAACAAAACAAAGAAAAGATACACAAAACAAAACCAGGGACTGAGACTTGGTCAGTAAAGCATTTGCCATGCAAGCATGAAGACCTAATGTGATTTTAGAACTCATGTAAAAAGCCATGCATGGTGACCTTCGCTTGTAACCCAAGTGCTGGAGAGGCAGAGGCAGGATTCCTGGGGCTTGCTCACCAGTCAGCGAACTTTACTTGGCGAGTTCCAGGCTAGTGAGGGATACTGTCTTAAAATGAAGTGAGCACTTTCGGAGTGTGCCTGGTTAACCTGGAGAAGGAGGGAGCTGTGGAAAGAGAAAAGCTCCCTGGGCTGTGATATTAGCGGAGTTCATCTCTGGTCTTTAGTCTGCTCTGAGAAGTGATTGCTGTTGGGGTGAATAGGAGCAGGGAAATCGTAGCCCTGGACTCTTCAGCATCCCCCCCCCCCATCATCTCAAAGGGATGTTGCCATGCCAAACTCAGAGTCAGAGCTTCTGAAACCAGAGCGGGCTGTCAGCAGAAGGAGTGGGTTGCAAAGAGCTTCCCGCAAAGCCCCGCCAGGGGATGTCTGCCGATCCACACAGGTCGTCTGCTCAGGCTCACGCCACCAGCATCTACTTGGAATCCCCGCCATATGGGTGTGTGACAGGATGTGAGGGAACCACGCCAGCCTCCTGGAAATAACGATCTAGAGGGGAAATGGAAAATGACAGTCATTCCAGAGCGCTGCCCGATGCGCTGCTCAGCACAAGGGATGAATAAAGAACTCCGCAGAAGAATGCTCACAGATACGCTCACTAACAGGACTCCCAATGCTCAGATGCTCAGAGCACCACAGGTGTTCTGCTCCAGGCCTAGAATGTCCACCCTCTCTGTCCCCAGTGCTGAAGTCTCCTCTACGGCATACCACAGCAAAACCCCTGCTCCAAGAAGCCCCTCTGTCTTCGTTGCGCTTCATGCTCTTAGCTAGGAGCTCCACTCTGGCACCTTTGATCCCGCCACCTTCCACGTTACCCGCCTTGATCCTGCCACCAGTTAGCTTCCACATTACAGGCCTTGTGCTGCCTCTCACACGAGAGTGAGTGATACATCCTACACCCAGTAAGAGCTGTACAGTTTCAATCTGTAGGGGTTAATTAAATCCAACTGGAAAATGTTACCAGTCAAAATAATGAAAGTATGCGATTGTATTTGCTGGCATGGAAGGAAGGAGTCCTAGAGCAATGGCAGCCACTCAGCAAGCTCACATGGGATCAAAAGCTTGAGATCAGCCTGAGCAACTTAGTCAGACCCGATGCCTAAATGAAAATTATAAAAAGAGGGAGACAGGTGACTGGGTGGGTAACAGCCAAGCCCGATGAGCTGATGTCATCCCCAGGACCCTCATGGCGAAGGGAGAAAAGTGACTCCTGCCCGTTGTCCCCTGACCTCCACAGGGGTGTGTGGTCACACACACACTTTTTATAAATACACATACAGAAAATAAATTTTAAAAAGGGAAAATAATAGCCAGGAGGGGTGTTGCTCAGCGGTAGCATGCTCACGTGGTACAGGAGGGCAAGCTTCCGTTCTCAGCACTGAAAACTACAAGGGTCGTGTCACGGAAACCATCAGTGTTAAGAAGCAGGCTGTGACCTAGAACGTGCCGGAAGGACTATTTGTGTCACTGCGGATGTGTCTGTTCCCGTGACGGTCTGGACAGGAAGCGCGAGTTCATCCAAACAGCCCGTTTAAAGGTGTTTGGGTGAAAAGGGGGCCGCTTTATGAGCAGTGGCAGAGGGGATGGGCTGATGACAAACTTGCAGAGTAGGGTCCCATGGGCAAAAAGAACAAAAGGCAAGAGTGTTTCCAGGGCACGCGCAGGCTTGGACCCTTCCGCCGGAGACTGAAGCCAGGACGAGCCATCCCTGCGGTGGTAACTCGGGGAGGCTTTCCTGAGCTCTTCCCGCCCCGCCTCCCACGCTGGACGTACAGAGAGGCAGGCAGTGGGACCACAGAGGGGTCATCTCTTGGGAGACCGAGCAGGACGCGTTCTACAAGGTCATGGAGAAGTGACTGGGAGAGCCGCTCGGTTCGCTCATTGTCCTTTCCACTCTGTTTTATTTTTACGAGTGGATGCTATTTCTGTAAGCAGGGAGAAAGGAAAGAGGCATTTCTCTTAGTTCTCTGATCCCCCAGAAAATCCACTCAGGGGAAACACGGCCTAACAGTGCCCCATCACGTGTTTCTGCCTGCAACCTGCAAGGTTAAACAACGGTCCTGTTGACTCAACTCTTTGGGGCACATTCTAGGCAAGACGTCAGATGTGAAGCTGTTAGCTAACGAGACAGATGCAGGCGTGGACCCCACAAAGCCTAAAATCTGGAAGAAAGCTCAGACACAGGTCAGGGTATCGCACGACAGAGAGGAAAGGCTTCCAGTGACAAAGAAGTAGAGTACCGGGGTGTCCTAACCCCCAGCGAGCGTGGCCTCTTCCCTCTGCTGAGAGGAATCTGGAACTTTTTTCTAGCATTAGAACAGAGGTGTCACCTTTCCCACCGGACAGACAGACACACAAACAAGTCAAACCCTCCATTTAGTTCTCCAACTGCAGATTGAGAAACTGAGGATGGGACTCAAGGGGAGGGCACTTGCCTACACACATGAGGCCCCTGACCTTCAGCCCCAGCACCACAAAGCAAAAAAAAAAGAAAAAGAAAGAAAGAAAGAAAGAAAGAAAGAAAGAAAAGAAAAAAAATAACAAAAAGAAAAAAAATGAGCAGGGACTAAGGACCATAGACATGAATTTTGGTCAGCCAACTGAATGAGTGTTTCATAGTTCATAGCATGCCATGGTTCTGAGTCCTTCTTTGCAAATCGGTCGAGTTGCTCTGTACCCTTGACTACACCGCCACTTGGAGATGTGCCTTGAATTCTGCATAGCTTCAACTGTGGCTTTCTTCTATATGAATGGCTCCCACAGTCTCAGCTAAGGGGATCTTTTTATGACCCGCCCCAAATATGGCAGACTCCCATATTTGACTTGCTGCATTAGCCTGAGAACTGGAGTTTGGATCCCCAGCACCCACATAAAACTGGATACGGTGGCATGTGTTTGCAGTCTTAGTTCCTATGGAAACAGAGGTGGGAGAATCCCTGGAAACTCACAGGTCAGCTAACCTGGCATCCCTAGCAGCACTGAGACCCTGTCTGTAATGAGGTGAAAGGCAAGGACCAATGCCCAAGGCTGTCCTCTGACCTCCACAGATGTGTCTCGGCACGCACACACACACACACATCATCCACATGCAAAGATTTTAAAACGTACATAGATGATGATCTATAATGAATTTAGCTTTTTACTGAAATAAGTATGCATTTTATTAATTATAACCATCTGCAAATATTTAAAATAATAGCTCACATGAGTGGGAGGTGTTGCTTATTTAGTCTATACAAACAGTGCATAGTCTTATCTACCAGAGAAGAGAGATCTACCCACTCTACCTAATCCAAGTGACTGAGTGGCCTGCCTAGGAACCTGCGAGAAGCTGGATCTTGAGTGAATTGAAGGAAAGCAGACCATCTGTCTAGAAGTTACCACGGGGCACACCAGTGATCTAGTTCAAGACGAATGGAAACAGTTATTCACTGCTTGACCCGCCTTGATGTGTGCTTAGGCAGAAGTCACCATCATAGCAAAGCCAGCAAGGCTTGAACAGTGCGGTGCGCTAAGGAGTGGTGAGACATCTTAGCTCTGCATCCCTGGAAAGCAGCCAGGGCTCTGTCTTCTGCCTTCTCTCCTCCAGGCCATCAGAACTCTCCATTAATATGCTTTGCCCAACGGGTTGGCTAGGAGATATCATGAAAGAGGATGCCAAGAACAAGGATCTTGAGTCTTGGCCTTTTCTGAGTGACATCTCAGTGCGGACTGGGTCACCAGTGTTCTCAGCTCTGAAGGACTGAAGTCACCTTGGTATCTGTTGAGTAGTATACAGGGCAGAAGGGAAAGTCAATTGCAAGCTCCATGTGGAGAGAACACAGACACCGCAGGGCACCCATGATAACAGGGAAGCCTTCCTGACCTGAGAATGAGGTTGCTGGAAGCTGCGGTCTTCAGAATGTATGTTTACACAGCTAAACATGCACATTGTTTCTTGGTTCAAAATGTCTGCTGCAGGAAGGAGGCAACCAAATGCATTCAGGGGCCGGGGAGCCTTCTGCTTCTGAGGGAAAACTGGCTTCTTGGAAGCGTGCCAGGTTGGATGGAGTGTGGACACATCCCTGTCTCTGACGGAGAGGATTTGAATCAACGCAACAGGATCTAAAGGATTCAGCAGACTCCACCGAGAGTCACTGCCTCCCCAGACCCCAGGAAGATGCTGGTTTGGATTCTGAGCATGAGCCAAGTGTGTTCTACGTTGATTTTCTGTATCAGTCAGGACAGTTAGATGCTGGCTACTTCCTCTGTAAAAGAAGGCAGCCAGGGGCTAAGGACCTCGCTCAGTGGGAAATAGAGCTTGTTGTGCAAGTGGGAGGACCTGAGTTCAAATCCCCAGTACCCATGTATTAATAAAAATCAGGTGTGGCCACCTCTGCATGCCTGCAATAATGGTGATGTTAGGGGAAGAGATACAAGAATTGCTGAGGCTTGTGGGTCACCAGCCCAGACCTGGTTTCAGGAAGAGAACCAATCCGGTGGAAATAAGAGGGACCTCTGACATCCTCCTCGGGCCTCTGTGTGCACTTAGGCTCGTGAACCTGTACAAGTACACACCCACAGACTTACACAGAAAAATAATAAAGGAATCAATAAAAATAAGGAAGGCGGCAAGCACTGGGTCACAACCTTCGTGGTGCTAAGATCTGGAAGGACAGCACCTTGCCTGTCTGTGCCCCCAAGTTCACATTCTGAGTTTCTGTATGAGAACACAGGGTAACCCACCACCACCACCTACAGTGTTGGCCTCAGACTCACATGGAGTCAAAGGGAAAAGATGCTGAAACGAACGTAAAGTCATGTTCTGGGCCAGCAAAGAAGAGGTAGAGATGCTTGCCACCAAGCCTGGTAACCTGAGCCCAATCCCAGGAATCCACACGCTGGAAAAAGAGAAAGAACTCCCATAAGTTACATCCTCTGACTATCACATGTGCATTGTGGTACATGCATACACCTGTGTCTGTGTAAGGGCATGCCGTGTGTGTGCGTGTACGTGTGTATGTGTGCATGCACACCTCTTCCTTCTACATTCATATACAACAAATAAAATTTTAAAGTACATTCTGGCTGAAAGATGTACAGTGATTCTTGACAGTGTGGCCAAGAAGGAGGATACCTGTGGGTGAAGTGCTTACGAGACTGCTGACCCTACATGGAAATGTGGCCCAGTGGGATCCTGTAACACAGCCCGTCCTCCGCCCACCAAGGTGTTAGGTGTCAGCAGCTCCTCGTTGTAAGTAATTGCAAAGCCACCAAGATCCCCAAATTTCCACTAGGACTGCCAAGGACGCCAAATGCATATCCAAGTACTTCTGGATCCATCTCACATAATCTGCCCTCTGCTGCCCAAGCCAAAAGGGAAACCTGTTCACAGACCTAGCAGGGATTTTTAGAAACTAGGTAACTACGCACCAAGGAGACATTGAGTGCCTTTGGCCTGCCTGAGAAATAGCTGTGACAGAAAGGAATCAATTATGGCCCCATCTGCAGTTCGTTAATACGATCTGTTGAAAAAGAGGCCAGATTCACCAAGTCAACCCAAACGTCTAAAAATAGGACCGGTGTGAGCCTGGCCCAGAGCATATTAGGCAATAAAAAGATCCCTACATCTGCAGGAGCGAGAGTCCCCGGACACTTCCTTGCTCTTTACGACTTCTCCACAGAGGTAATTGGGAGTGGAGACATTTTATTTTCTTTCCAGAAAAAGAGAAAAACATTCCATGAGGGTCATCGTGGCCAAAAATAGCATCCTGTGTTCCTGAAGCCTCAGCTCGGAGACAGAGTTCACGCGCGCAGGTCTGGCGTGTTCCGGAGATCGCCAGCATCTCCTCTGAAATCACGCACGGAGCGTATGTCCTCAGAGAGAAGCAGAAGGTTCTAGGGCAGCCATTCCGGAAGTGGGACAGAAGTGTCCATCAACGGATACCCGCTCTGGCGGGAGGTCGCGTGTGTTGTAGAGAGTGTCAGAATGAAGCCTTACTGCCCCCCCCCAACCTGTGACTCCAAGATGCTCTTCAGGGTGACGAGAGACCTAAGACACATTACGGTTTCATGTGTGCCAGTCATTCTCATTTTGTAGTGTGGGAAGAGGGGGGAGAGCGGGGAGAGGGGAAGAGAGGCAGAGAGGGAGAGCTAGCGCACACACGGAGGAGGGAGGGGACTGTCAGTGTCCTGCTCTGTCACACTCTTGAGACAGGGTCTCTCACTGATCTAGATCCAGGATAGCAGCCAGCCAGCTCTAGGATCCTCCCATCTTCTCACCCCACAGATAGACCTGGGCTTATAGACAGTGTGCAACCATGCCTCGCTTTTTACACGGCTGCTAGAGACTTGAGCTCGTGTCTTCACTCTTGGTCAGCACGTACACTTACCAACAAGCCATCTCCTTGCAGTTTTCCAAACATACTGATCGATGTTTAGGTGGTCGGCAGAGATGCTAAACAGGATATCGGAAGGTGGCCTACAAATAGTTAAAAGTTGGACAACTCTATTCAGGACTGAAACCCGAGGGCTCCTATGGCTCGGAGAATGACAAATTCGCTTTTACAGACCCAATGCCCTCATGGCAAGGAGTTGGCAAGGACTTGCACAGGAGTTAACCAAGGCAGAGCACAGTGGCGTCTTGGGAGCCATGTCTCCTGACAGAATGCTCCTTCAGGGTTAAGGTGAAGCTTTGATAGGTGCTTCTTGCCGCATCTGAGACTAGAGTACCAGGGACAATGTGGACGGTAAGTGTCTGCAGCCTCAGAAGTCCTGGCGCCATTGCAACATCACTTGCATTGGGATTTTGACACCCCTTTCTTGTGGAGGTCATGAGGGAAAAGCTACTGTAGAAAGACACTCAGTTCAGTCTGATTTTTTTTGGGGGGGGGAGAAATTCACCTTGTCATGGATCCACTCATAATATCCACTCAAAACTTCTTTTAGGTCCACGAGACAGGAGGGACAGCCCATCCTTCTCTCTCTGTTCCCTTCTCCTTCCTCTCTTCTTCCCTCTCTCTGAAGTGTTTGAAAGAAACTTCTTACATTTGTTATGTCTCTTGACCGAAGTCTTAGTCATCTTCCTATGGCTGTGAAGAGACACCATGTCCAAGGCAACTCTTCAGCAAAGCATTTACTTGGAGACTTGCTTACAGTTTCAGAGGTTTAGTTCATTATCATCATAGCAGGGAGCATGGCAGTAAGCGTGGAAGGTACAGTGCCAGAGACGTAGTTTAGAGCTACATCCTGAACTGTAGGCAGAGAGAGAGAGAGAGAGAGAGAGAGAGAGAGAGAGAGAGAGAGAAGAATAGAGGGAGGAAAGGAAGAAAGGAGGGAGGGAGAGAGCTCAAGTGTAACAGCCTTCATCCAACAAGGACACACCTCCTAGCCCTAATCCTTTCAAATAGTTCAACTCCCTGGTGATATATGAACCTATGGCAGGTCATTCTTATTCAAACCATCACTACTGAATTATTTCCTTCAAGAGAACAGGAGAGTCTCACACACACACACACACACTAAAAAAAAAAATAGTAATAGTATCTGCCTAAAGCCTTTTGATGTTGCACAAGCCATGGCTTTTTGCCGTGTTGGGAGTCTAAACCTGAACAGACTGCACCCCAAAAGGAACAGCAACCATGTCCTTGAAGGGGAGCCAAGTGTCTCTGGTGCCGTTCCTCCAGGGAGCTGAGGCTACAAGCACAGGACAGCGCTGTGTGACCCCTTGCTTGGTTCCTCCATGACCTCCCCTTTCCAATATACAGGGTCTTTGACACCAAGCCTCTCCTTTTTTGGGACCACAACAGGGGTCTGTCGAGAGACTAACAAGCTCTTCCCATGACTCTGCAATTTGTATGTACCTGAGATAGGGTAGGAGCAGGGTCAGGGGGCACCCGTTTGGCCCACAGAGGAAAGGAGCAATCTGGTCCCTTGCTAATGATCCTTAAACGTCCTTGCTTCTGGGGAGAGAGAGTGCAGCCGTCCCCATCGTGGGTTTCTGCGTGGCTGTTAAAAATACTAAATTAGACCAGACGCCCAAGTAGTGGAAAAGAAAACGAAGTCAAAATAACATTTCAGTGTGATTTGCTTTTGTGCAAAGTAGAGGCATTTATATAGCTTGTGTCTGAGCATGGAATATTTCTGGAAAGATTTAGCCAGACTGTTCACAATGGTTACTTATCCAAGCAGGTTGGAGGGCAGGGAAGTGGCTTCTAAATCCCACTTCATTGCTGTCTCTGTGTTGGCCATTTTTGCCATGACCTACATTACTTTTATAACAAAAGATATTTTGAACAATGGCAAACAATATTGGCAACATATTTAAAAGCTTGGGTCATTGCCCCAGCAAGACTGAGTCTATGAGACATGTGTCTGAGTGAAGCTATTCATTTGCATATACATAATAATCACAATAGATAACACATATCACACTGTAATCACTATGAAATTGGCTTGCATTAGCATAATAATCAAAACACAGGATGCATATTGCATAATGGCCATTATGAGGCCTATTTAGGCAGAAGCGAGGCATGGACACAGAGCTAAAAGCAGTTGGGGTGGGATGTATCTGGGCTGCCCTGATTCCAGATGGTGAGAGAGTGCTATCTCTCCCTGGCATTGGTCACAGCCTTGAATGTCACGCCTACAGCATTGATTGTGGATCACCAGGACCTCCGTGTAGTATCGCCGGCGCTCGCAGGAACCCCCAGAAGCGGACTCCATGTCCTCCGTTGGACGGATGCAGAGGCTGAGGCTGTGGAGGTTCATGACACCGTCATGGCAAACTGTCCAGACACACCCACATAGCTCTTAAATAGTGTAAAACTGTCATGGGGTTCTATCTCCGTATCGGTCTGAGATAAGATGGCAATATGGACCATCTCTATCAGGTCCCACCTCCAGGCAGAGGTCTCTAAAGGTATAGGGAATGCAGAGCCGCAATATAAAAGGAGCCTGGGTTCTTGGGCATCCTCCTAGCTAGACACCATGCCATGGCCCTAATGGGATGCCTTGTACCTGCTGTTTCCCTAAACAATGCAATAGGCAAAGCTGTGCTATTAGATCCGTTAGATTCTAAGGGCCAAAAAGTAAATAGGGGCTATTGCATTTCTAACATAGAAGCTCATGTTTTACAAACCAGACCATGAATCTGTTGTTTATTGAAGGCCCCACTTAGCTATCAGTTCTGGGTGGGACCCTGGAGTAAAGCCAAGTGTAGAAACGAGCAGAACATGGGCGCAGATGGCACCCGTCCCCCATGTTATCTCCTCAGACACCCTTCTTTTCACAGGGTACGAGCTGAAGGTGAGGAGGGCTCCCAGTAAATCCAATCTGTCATAGCCTGCAGTGACCAGTTTTGTCACCAGGAATCTGTGGGCCAGGGAGTACTGAGTGCCCTGGTTTCCCCAGAAGTCCTTCACCACCACCTGGGCAACAGATCAACCTGGACTGACCTAACCCACAAAACACAAACCTTACTCGACCCAAACTACTTCCACGAACTCTTGGCTTACTGGTGACATCCTACTTGCCTGACACAGTGGCTGAGGTTAGCCAAGCTCTATCCCACAGAGATGCCTACCCTATGTCCCTGCTCTAGCTACATTGCCACCAATGGGGGATGCGAGGAGAAACTGGGTGGCCCAAGAATGTGACTGTCTATGAGAAAGGAGCTAGAGATGGGTGGCCAGGGGTCAGGACTGTAAAAATGGCCCACACCTTCATCCAACTGGTGAGTCCCAGTTCAGTGAGCAATGCTGTCTTAAAAACAACCGAGAGCAGGTAGAGGAAGACGGTCATACACGGGGGGGGGGGGGGGAGCCTCCGACCTCTCCACACACTCCTCAGGCACCTACCATGCTTTGCTCCCAGGGTCTCATGCTTATGACCCTGTTAGATGAAGAGATTGGATCTGACAAAAGATTAACTAACCCAAAGTACTGTGATCAATCTTTAATCCCCTGTGGGCACAGAAAGTGTAGAAATATTCACTGTGGAACTGAGAGGCTGGCTCAGGAGATGAGAAACTTGTTGTAGAAGAAGCATAAAGTTCTGATCTCCAGTGCCTATATAAATACACGGGGTATAGCCTCCCACCTGTAACCCCAAACACAAGGGGTGTGGCCTTCCACTTGTAATCGCAAACACAAAGGGGTATGGCTTCTTACCTGTAACCCCAAACACAAGGACCCAGTGTTAACCTCTGCTCTCCACAAACATGCACACCATACACCACACACATGCACACACACACAAACATGCACACATACACAAACATTCACACACACATGCACACACACAAGCATGCATACCATACACCACACACACACAAACATACACACACGTGCACACACACACATACACACATGCGCGCACACACACACGCACACACAGATGCACACACGCACACACAGATGCACACACACACACACTCCTTGGGAACAGATGCGGGATCTGTTTGTTCATCCTGCTGACCCCAGACCCCAGCACCTTCCTAAACTTTGCAGTGTGGAAATCTCTTCTGTCAAGGAAAGGTTCCTCTTACAGAGCCAGGAACAAGTGGACAGCCATCATCTTATATTTGAAACTCCTAGAACAGCAAAACTCAAATGGAGAGAGCAGAAGGGTGATTGCCAGGGGCAAGGAGGACGAGCCCAAAACTTTGTTACAACCATAGATAGGTACAGTCTGGCTAATCTGATGGGGCACAGAGTCTGAGAATTAAAAGACTTGTTCGACTATGCCTGAAAATCCTCGGGAGGGTACCAGGAGTGAGATGTCGAGCGTCCTAGATGAGCAAGCATCAGCCTTTGGGTTTCCCATTGATCCCTGGTCTCTGATCATTGCAGCACCCCAACACCGTCTTTGAGGTATTGGTAGTCGGTGCCATCTACCCAAGGCCCCCAAAGGGTCAGCGGGAACTGTGTCATCTCCCACTGGTGGCTTTGGTGAAGCACGACTGGCAAGTTAAATACAGAAGTGAAGCCCGAGCCCCGGGGTAAATGAGGAACTGGTTGGTTGGCGCCAAGCATGGGCCGTTGGAGGATGAAAACCATGTCCTTGTGTGGTAAGCCTGGAGGGATATCTTTGCTGATGTTGTCCACGACCAAATGCCTACGCAAGAGAATCTTGCAGAGAGGCCTCTGACAGCAGGGCTTCACCAAGTTCTGACAGTTTGTAGAGAAATATCTGTTGGTGGGAACCAATGTACTCAAGAATCAGGGAGGGGGTGTGGATCATGTGATCCTGCCTCCTTCCAATTGCAATTTCTTGGTTGATGTGTTCATAAGACTATAAGAGACACACGGATGCCTGCAGAAGAAAGGTTTTTCAGAAACATTATTTTAGACAAAAGAATGAGTTAAACTGGCTTAGGGGAAAAGATGGACGTGGAATCCCGAGGGACATGTCTTGATTAAGTGGAGTGAGTAGCTTCATTAGTGGCATCAGCTTTTGGTTTCCAGCCTAACTTTGTGCCATTCGTTCATCCAAAGCTGTTGGCATGCTCACTCCTCCACCAACTGCAGATGTTTGCCCTGGGTCCTGGACTCTTCCAGATCCTGAGGATATAACGATGAACACATATTACTCACGCAGCTTACACTCCAATGTGATGGGGGCGAACCCAAAGCACAGAGCTTCTGTGTTCACAACTCAGTGCAAGACGCTTATTTGCTAAACCACACAGGCCTGAATCTACACTTTAGAGCACAGAAATACAGTTAGCGTACTCCTTCTGACTTCAGAATTTTCCTTGATCCCAGTAGAATAAGTCAAGACATTCACCTCCCAACCCAGGGCAGATGTCAAATCCAGCAGGAGATTGGAAAGCTACTGGCAATGTATTGCCCTTTAGGGGTGAGGAGCTGCGGAGCCCCCAAAGAAAGGTTTTTGCCAGCCCACGTCAGTGCACGTGTCTGAAGGGGATCTTTGGAGCCTGGGCTTCTTAAAGTATAGGGACTGCGGGAAGAGCAGGGCGCTGTCAGGATCCACAGAGAGAGGCCTTGCTTTATACAGCCCCATAGTTAATCCCATCTGTGAGTCTCCTATTTCATCTCCCTGACACATGCCGCAGAAGCAGGGGAGGACCCTCAAAAACAGCATTTACTCTCATGACCACACAACCAATGGACATCACAGGACTGTGGCCAAGCCTTCCCAGAAGGCTTGTACTGTCGCCAAGATGAAAGCTAAGGAGAGTCAACCAGGCTTTCCTGGCCAAGCCAAGAAGGGAATCTGTCAGAATGCAAGGTCAGGACTACAAAAATGGCCTACTGCTTGCCAGTACTGGGGAGGCAGAATCGGATCCGTGGGGCATACTGGTCAGCCAGTTTCTCCAATTGGTGAGTCCCAGATGATGAGATGCTGTCTTAAAAACATAAGGTAGAGAGCAATAGAGGAAGATATTCAGACATGATGTGAATCTCTGACCTCTACATGCACACACACACACCACACACTCACACACACACACACACACACACACACACACACACACACACACACCTCACTTTACTCCCCCAAGATAAGGGGATGAACCTCTTCAATCGTGTCTATGTGCTTAGATGTCACCTCTCTGGAATAAAGAAGCAGTCCACACCAGGAGGTCTTGCAGTCCCCGGAGGGGAACAGGAACCTTCTACAGTGGTTACAACTCTAACGTCCTTTTCCTGGGCACCTCCTTCCTGCAGGGTGAGGCAGGAAGTGGCCAGCAGCTGCCTTCCCTGCCGACTCAGCTGTGCAGCCCTCTGCAGTCCGATGTCCTCACTTCCCCACTGTCCTTCGGGTGAAGGTGTTCTCCTTTCCTGGTAAAGCAGACATTTAAGGGGCAGGAAACAAGAGAGGAACAGCAGAGTGGCCTGCGGCATGGCTGGCAGCAGAGTGAGGGCAAGGTACAGGGAACCGAAATGTCCCCTCCTTCTGCTTTCTTGTCATCGATGAGCAACACCCTCCATGTCCACAAAACCCTAAGTGTTTGTTTTTGTGACATCTCACATTTTGTGCTGAATTAGTACAGCCGCTGAGCCCCACCATTTTTAGCAAGGGTGCGTGGCTGTTTCCTTTGCAGAACAGAAGCCAGGTTTCATCTCTACGAAAGCTCCACACAAAGAGAGGTGACATTTCCTGATCAGACCAACAGGCCTGCCATGAGCTTAGACAGGGCCTCTGGCTGACTCCCTGAGAAGTCTGCAATAGCTTGGCAGATCTCAAAATATGCCATCGCAGCGGGATCAGACATTCGGGAGAATTGTCGTCTGCGGACCTGCTGTAGGGGGGATAGAAACCTCTGGCTGTAAAAGAACCAGCTCTAGCATCAGGGTAATAAATGTGGCCCTGCAGGCATAGTTGGCATGGAGGGTGTCCTTGCGGGTGGCAAGCACAGATCACAGTGAGTACCAGAGGAAATACCAGCCCTTTGGCTTTGGGGATTGCATGGGAAGTGCTGAAGGGAAAGGGTTTGAAGCTTAAATTTACTCATTTGTACAGTTTAGAAACCCCAAGCCAGATAACCAAGAGTCTCAATCTGGTAACTCCACAAGGCACTTGGTAGCAAATGAAAAAACTCGCCAGAGAAACCAATTCTCAACCTCTGCATACAGGATTCCCAAAGTGAGCCATTTCTGAAATATTAGCTCATGACTCAAATCTATAAGACACGAGTCCACTATAAACAGGTCAGCAGATGGCAGGGCGTAGCTCAGCGGTAGAGCAGTTACCTCGTTTCCGCAGAGCCCTGGGTCCAACCCTCAACACTACCCTATCCCCTAAGTCATCAAAGACAGTAGCAGGACTGGAAGGAATCCTCAGAGCCATCAAATACATCATATGATCATCCAGCCATCAGAAAGAGGTTGTGAATTGTGATCAAAATAGTTAGAATTGTGAAGGGGGAAACTAAAATTACGGGGAAAGGGGGCTGAGTCGATAAAGTGCCTACCACGCAGCACCGGGATTTGAGTTTGGATCCCAAGAAGCCACATAAAAGTTGGATGGGCTGGAGAGATGGCTCAGTGGTTAAGAGCATTGCCTGCTCTTCCAAAAGGTCCTGAGTTCAGTTCCCGGCAACCACATAGTGGCTCACAACCATCTGTAATGAGGTCTGGTGCCCTCTTCTGGCCTGCAGACATACACACAGACAGAATATTGTATACATAATAAATAAATAAATATTTTAAAAAAAGTTGGGTGAGGTCACTCACGTAGGTAGCGCCAGTGCTGGGTCAAGGAAGGCCAAGATAAGTGGATCACGGGAACTCATTGACCGGGCAGCCTAGCTGAAAGAAAGAGTTCCAGATCCAGTGAGATACCCTGAGTCAAAACCTATGGTGGAGGTCAGTCAAGGAGGACACCTGACATGGACTGCTGGCCTCCACAGCACATGCACAGAACACGTATATATCCAGCCACCCATACACACCCCGACATGATCGTGTACCTACATCACATGTAAAACAAAATGTTATAAGAAAAGAATTAAATTCATTTTAAAATACCAGAAATGTTTTTAAAGGAACGATATATAATTTCTAGAAGTGAAATATGTGCCAATTGAACATTTAATATATAGGTAAAAGGTCAGATTAGAACACTTAAGAGAACAGAGGCCAGCTTGGAAGACGACCTGGAACGAAGCACACACACACACACACACACACACACACACAAAACAAAAAACAGCGAGATCACTGAGATGGAAGGGAACCTCGGGGTGCTTTACACAGGAGCTCAAGAAAGGACGCAAGGGTCCAGGTCAGTATTTCCAAAGCTACTGCCTGAGAACTTTCTAGAACAGGGAGAAAAAAAAAAGAAATTAAGGAAGCATTGTTATCAAAGAAAAACCTGAAAATCTGGACACATCGTAAGAAAAAAAGCTTCCAAAGGCAAAAATCAAAACAGAAAAGCAGAGGAGAAAGAAGATGAAAAGAGACGGCAGTTCACTCAACGGCAGACTTTTCAGTCCCAACAATAGGAGTCAGAAGTCAGTGGAACACGGAGGCTTGTAGAATGGCCTCATTCACTTTACAAGCTAAAAATAGTGAGGAAACAAATAAAGGCTAAGCCAAAGAGCTTGCCTAGGGGCTACTCCTACGTTACAGAGACAGGAAGAGCTGGACGCACAGGGTTGTGACCCAGGCAGTGACTCGGAGTCACTCCTAATCCAACACTCTGATGTCACCAATTTGAGACTTTAATTTTTGAACAAGAGGTCCCATGGCTGTTTTTCACTGGGTCTTCCAAATCAGGTAGGCAGTCCTATATGTGGGGTCTGAGAAATTGGTACAACTCAGGAGCGAGCGAGCGAGTAAGCAGCCTTCTTCTGTGCAGTGTGTAGATCAGTGCAGCAAACAAAGCAATTGTGCAGAAAAATTAAAGACAAGCTTATGCAAACATGCTTGATGGGCTTTTCCAGCGGATGGTGCTTAGACCCTTTGTGCATAGGAAGGGGGGAGCATGTCAAACACTTTTAGGGACAATGCCAGGAAGAAGTGAGAGTCACCAGAGACCCAGAGCTCACATCTGCTAAGCCAGATGTCATACACAGTGCTCCAAAGACCTGAGCATCAAAGAAAAGGCAGAGGACAAGACGGAGTCACCGGGAAGACAAACGTCTTTTCTCAGGCATGTTGACATACATGCTCACCATTGGTGTCCCTGTGGCATCTGAATGTTGGCGTCTGTCAGGCAGCTAGGGACACATAAACACCAGCAGAAAAAAATCCATAGGAAACCCCCCTTGTGGTGCTTCAGATGGGACAAGGGGCTGCGACAGGGACCGCAAGGAAAAGCTGGAGCAGGAGTGTCAGTGCTGGGGCCTGAGATGGCTCAGTATGTAAAAGGCTGTGCAAGCTTGAGGCCTGAGTTCGGATTCCCAGCAGTACAGGGGGTGCAGGGGTACAGAGGGCACGTGCTCACAATCCCAGTAGTGGGAGAAAGAGACAGGGCTCAGGGGCCAGGAAGTCAGCCCCACCAGTGAGTTCCAGGTTCAGTTTTACCAAAAGAATCTGGTAATACTGAGAAGGTGTCTTTAGAAACAGTATCGATATAAAGCTATCTTATTTATTATTTTTTCTAAAGACTCAATTTAACCTTAAATGGTAATGGGGCCGATTCACTAAAGCATTTTCTCACTATTTCCCTGACTTATAATGCATGGATTGTTAACTGATCCAGTTGTATTACATTTGTGGATGTCTGGGTTCATCAGGCAAAAGGAAGTATTTACACTCAGGGAGTGAGCGCCATTTTCTTGGACAAACCATTCTGAGCCTTAAAATAGCCTTTTACTATGAAGGTTACAACAGAAGCCTCTCACCTTCAGTTTCTGTGACTGTGTGGGGAGCGATGAGCGCGGGTGGTGGGTTAAGACCAAGTGGGAGAGAGAGACAGAGACAGAAAGTGTGAGGGTCTCCGGTTGTGCTTGGTGTCAGGGTCCCATCTGCTGCAGCTCTGTAAACAGATTTTTTTTTTTAGAACAACCCACAAGAGCCCCATCGAGAGGGAAAGTGGAGACATCCTAGCGAATCTAAGTACAACAAAATGATAATTTATAAACAGATAAGTTGGTGGGCTGGGGACTTAGCTCCGTTAGCAGTGTGCTGGCTTTACAAGCACAGGGGCCTCAGAACCCGTGAGGAGAAGCTGGGGATGATGATGTGGGGTGCTGGAATCCCAGCCCTGGGGAGCTGGAAAGGGCAGATCTCTGAGGCTCTTGGCAAGCTGACCCAGCCTACTTGATGGTTTCTAGGCCAGCAAGAGACCCTGTCTCAAAAAGCAAAGTAGGTGGTGCCTTTGGACCAACACCCCAGGTTCACGTCTGGTCTTCATATGCCTGCATGCACATAGCACACACACACATATACACATACATATACATATACCACACATACATATACACACCACACATACATACATAGACACACAGATACACATACATGCACACCACACACATACACACCACACACATACATACACACACATACATACCACACACACATACATACACACGCACACACCACACATACATACACATACACACACATGCATACCACATACACACACACACACACACACACACATACAAACACACCACACACACATACACACACACTCTTGCCAATAGTAATGTGAGTCTATTTTGCACATGCAAGCAGGACCTCTTCCTTGAAAATCTATTAAAATAAATTTCCCCAGTGGGCCGAGAGCGCCTTTTTTCAGTCAGGACATGAACGCTGTGCAGACAGAAGGGAGATGTTCAGAAAACCATCTTCAAATTTAGCTTCGCGTGAGCATGGCCTGAGCCCTGTTCTCCTTCCTCTGCTTGTTCCTCACTCTCGTCGCTGTGGTGACATCCTCTGACCACCTCTCTCCTACCAGAACCAGCTGTGGTTCTCAGAGGTGAAGGTACACGGAATGTTTCAGTAAGGGACGGAGGCATGGAACTTGCAGAGACAGAACGGCCTTTGCCTCCGCTCTCCTCCCCGTCTTCCTCCTTTGACGACTCCTTTGGATGGGCTCTGATGGCCACAACTGCCTACTCTTTTTTCTCTGCTCAGCATCTCGAGTGAGCAATGACGCTCCTTCCCAGCAGTTTCTCCCAGTGCTTTTGAGATGCACTCTTCGGGGAAATCAAAAAGAGAACAAACCTCTTTCTTTCCTCTGCTTCCCAGGAGAGGAGGCTGACCACAGAGGCTGGCGGGTTGGCCGATACCCAATGCTCCGGATGAACCACATGGATGACTGTTCCCTCCACTTCCAGGAAACTGAACCCCATGAAACAGCAGTCATGCTTCAGACACGCTAGGCAAGCAATGGGCTTTACAGACTGCAGAGAGAGGGGGGACAAGTGGAGC
>PVIU01023710.1:0-26874 GCA_004026605.1 Ondatra zibethicus | reverse complement strand
CTGCTTGCTTACAAACATCCATTTTATTTATTACATGTAAATTATTAATAACACAACCATACATAAGTTTAACTTTGGGATATTTCACCCTAAGTAACAAGTGCCTCAGCTAAATGAAAGAAAAGGAGGAGCAGGAAGATTGCTTCGTGGAGAAAGTGCTTGCTGCATAGGAATGAGGGTCCTAGCTAGTGCACCCATGTAAAAGGTGGGCGTGATGGTGGCTACTTAGCATCCCAGTAAAGGGGGCTCGCTTGGAGAGCTCCCTGGCCAGTTTGTCTAGCCAGTCAGTGAGCTCTCTAGGTTTTAATGAGAGACCATGTTTCAAACATTAAGGTGGGGAGTGAAAAGAACAGGGTAGTCCTTCTGCACAGACAAGCACACACATGTGTGTGCACAGATGTGTACACCACACACATATGGTAAAGAATAGCAGGTTTAATTTATTAAACGTATTTCCCTTCCAAAAGATGCGGTTCGTTTCTGAGTTGAGGTGATTTTCAAGGAATTTCTTTCTGTTTTCCCATTCTCCAGTCTGCTTTGCCTCACACTGGGCCTAGTCCCTTCCAATCCCAAACGTGAGGCTCACCCGGACATTTGCTTTGTAGGTGATTTTATTTAGGGAGCACTGGGTCGCTTGCAGGAGCTAATCAAGGGCAGAATAAAAAAAAATACCTGTATCTCAAAGTAGGAAAGCGTGTTTTTTTAAAAACATGCCTTCGAAGTGTTGTTGGAAGTTAGGAGCAATACAGAGATTTGAATCTGTTGGAGAACAAAGAAAATTCCAGCTTCAGGTGGGCAGTACCCCAGCTCCCAGTTCCTGCCTGACAGTTTCTTGGCAAGAGTCAGGGTATCAAGCCTGACTGGATGGGGAGGAAGTCCTGAGGGGAAGCACAGGGTGGGGGCCGGAAGAGCAGGGAGGGTGGCTGGAGCCTCAGCTGCAGCCCGAGCTCGGCATCTACGGTGCAGCGCTAGCGCCACCATGTGGCCATCCGTGGCTCCTCAGCGGGAGAAACAGATTCTCAACACATTTGCGGAAGACAAGACATTCAAAGGCCTGGGAAACCCTCGAGAAAGAGCATCCTTCAGCTCCTTTCCATGTAAACGTGTCGGAGACTCCCGACAGCTCAATTAGTAAGCCATCTGGAATGTTCGCTGTCTAGGCACTCGGTGTTTGTTTCTTCACTCGTCAAATATTATTCCACACCGCATGCCAGACACTGAACTGAGCAGGTGAGCTGCACACACCAAGGTCCAGCGGGGCAGGTGAAAGGAGCAGATGATCAAAATGAGACAAGGACTCCAGTGTAGCAAGGAAAGCACATCTGGGGACATTAGGGAGCAGTCCGCATTTACATAGATACCTTTGCAGCCCCTCCCATGGTGATTTTCACAGCGACTGAGACCTCAGTAATGGAGGGCTGAGTCTGTTTTCTGTCTGCTACTGCTGCAGGCTTTCACAAACCCAGACCGGAACTCCTTTCTGCTGTTAAGGGTATCTTCTGTGTGCCGAAGAGAACTGTCAAGGAAAAAGAGTGTTCCAATTTGCTGTTGTTCATAGTTGAGTCCCTCCACCTAGCCTGTTGGTGTTGCTTTCATTTCCTGTATCCACACATCTTATGTATTCTCGTTCCTACAGTGTAAGCAACTGTTCTAAAACGCTTTCAAGTTAGTTTGAAACCTTAAATAAACAAGACTTCTTCAAGGACTTTGGGGGTGTGCATGATGTCCTGTTGTGCACAGGGGCTCTTGAGTTCCATTAAGCCATGGGGGCCACACTTGAGGAGACCCTAATGGGACTCTACCATCTTTTCATTTGTGGGGCTAACCCTCCCCTCTCAGCGTCTCTCCCACTTTAGGGTTGTGGCCAAAATAAGAACAATCACTGAGAAGTTTAGCTTCAGCAGGAAGCTGCCAAGACACCAGCTCACACGCTCACACCCAGTTTCCAGCCCTTGCTGCGCAGCCACTGCAGCAGGACAGACGGTGACAAAGAGGCTCCCAAGTGCACACAGGAAGTCACTCTCCGAGCCTGCACCCAGCCCTTTGGCGCTGGAGCAGGAGACAACTGCTCTAACAACCTCAAACAGGGAAACTGCAGGTAATTAGATGAGCCATGTAACAAGCTGCAAGATGTGATCTTAATGAACACAACAGATTTGTTAACAATTACTGGAAACCAAACTGTCACCATAATTTATGGCTGTGCCCTTAAGGGGCTGAGACTCTTCACTGATCGTTCATGACGCATCCTGTTGGTGCACTCACATCTTGTTTGCATGCGTGCTCAGCCTACCGGTTGGCGTCTAGGTCATGTCTCACTGCCAAGCCCATTGAGAATGGACTTTGTGGTCCTTGGGCTTCTTTGTCACCTTGACTAGATTTAGAATTCCCCAGAAGACTGGGTTTGTCTGTGGGGGCTTTTTCCTGAGAGAACTAACTGAAGGTAAAAACCCACCATGATGTGAACAGAAGCATCCCTTCCATGGGCTGGGACTCCAGAAACAATAGAAAGGAGAAAGTCAGCTTGTACCTGTGCCCCCTCTTCTTAACTCCCTTGCCTGCTGAGGTGAGCACTTCTGTGCCCTAACACCCTCCCCTCCTGTTATTGACCAAACTCATTGAAACCCTGAGCTGGAATGTCACCTCCTGGCCTTATGCTGTGCCATCAGGTGTTCGGTCATGGAGATAAGAGAAGTAACTTGAACATGTATTTTCCATCCAGCTTGGCCACTTCCTGGGTGTCAGGAAGGAGGAGTCTACTAGGCCCGTGGTGCTCATTCAGACTCAGCACCTTGCTCTGGCGGATCAGCTCACAGTACAGCGCCTCCACTCATGACCACATCAGAGTCCAGATCATCTTCTCTGGGAGAGTCTTCTCATCTCAGACACAACTTTGCAGGGAAAGTAAAATGGAAGCCAAGTAGAGCTGACACGCTATTGCTTGTAAAATGCAGTTGCCTGTCCCACATGGTTGGAGCTGCGTCCTTCAGTCATTGGTCATCATCTTATACTCTTCCTGGTTTAATGACAAACGTCTTTCTGCTCACACCATCATTTGAGAGAAAGAGGAAAAACTCTATTTAGAACACATCAAGTTTGGGATCAGTCATTAAAACTCCTCTGCCTAGATTTCACTATTTTTCAAAGCCCTCTCTTTTACAAAACTGAGAATCTACATGTATTTGACAACAAAACTGATATATTAGAGATATACATGATTCTCTGAATTGAACTTTAAAAGACTTAAATTAAACGATGTGTTTCACTAAAGTTTTGTAAAATTTTAGACCGTTATGGACATTATTGGGATAAAACGAATGAAGTGAAATTAATCCTCACATAAAATAACAAGTATTTTTTAGATTCCAACAAGTCATGGAAAAAGTGTGCCTCCTTTGTTACTGTTGAGGATTTTGAAGCTAAGGCATATGACCCGATGTAAGTTTTGATTTCTTTTCTTTGCAAAAAGAAGCTGCTCAGTTCTCATCCAGACCAATTTCCAGAAAGGTGTCCTTTGCTTGAGAGACTCGAGCATCCTCAATCAGAGCAAAGGCATCCTCAGTGTAAGAGGTGGAATATCATCAATGCAGAAGAAAGGCATCCTCAGTGAAGAGAATCTCAGGATATCCTGTTGCTGCAGAAAATTATTTTATGATGTATGACCTTTGTTTATGCTGCATTTGTTTAACTCTGTGAAGCTGTGATTCTTTGCCTGTCTAAAACACCTAATGGTCCCAATAAAGAGTTGAATGGCCAATAGCGAGGCAGGAGCAAGGATAGGCAGGGCTCCAGACAAAAAGTATAAATAGAAAAGAAATGAGAAAGAGGAGAAGCAATGAGAGAACAGGAGGAGAGGAGGATATCAGGGGCCAGCCGCCCAGCCACCCATTGAGTAAAAGTGAAAGTAAGATATACAGACGTGAGAAAAAGAAAAAGACAGGAGGCAAAAAGTAGTTGGAATAATTTAAAGTAAGAAAAGCTGGCATGAAACAAGTCAAAACCAGGCATTCCTAACTAAGAATAAGCCTGCATGTGTGGTGTATTTGGCAGCTGGGTGGTGTGAGCTAATCCCTTCCCTCTCAATGAACCACTTGTGCAGAGATGCGGGATGTGGGGCCTGAGGCTGTGGTTCACAGTAGCTTCCCTCAAGTCCAGTTTCTGTAGTTCTAGACCACAACCATTTTCACACAACACAAAGCTCCCCATTAAAATTCCTAATATTTTCATAGCCATTTTTTGAGAAACTTAGTGTCTCCAAATCTTTCCAGCCCATGACCTCCACCACTGACCCTGGTTTGTCTGCCTACAGGATGAGGAAAGTTAATCGTCATGTGAACAGAAAGGACAAAACCTTTGGGGACCACGGGACATGGGACATTTCCTTCAGTCAGCTCTGTCAGCCTCTAAGATCACTCCAGTTTAATACATTTGAATATGGAACAATCTGAAAAGCATTTCAAATCTATTTATCACTCTGTGATCTTGTTTGACAGAATTTTCTGTCCAACCAGGTTCAGTATTCATTCAGTTCCAAAGAAATATACAGAGGTCTACATTAATCATAAACTGATTGGCCTAGTATTCCAGGCTTCTTATTAACTCTTGTAACTTATATTAGTTCATAATTCTTGTCTGTGATAGCCACATGGCTTGGTACCTTTTTTCAGCAAGGTAGTCACATCTTCTTGCTCTGGGTCTAGCTTCCTCTCTGTCCGGGTGACAACTGCAAACTGAAACTTCCCTCTTCCCAGAATTCTCATTTTCCCGCCTCTACTTCCAGCCTGGCTGCTGGCCAATCAGCATTTATTTAAAGTACAAGTAACAGGGTACAGACCATTATCTCATAGCACTCCTCTCACTTTTTTTTAAACAAGAACTCTGAATTGAATCTCCTTTGTTTAGCTTTCTTCCTGACCATTATTCATACAAGTTGTAACCAACACTCTAACAAAGAAAAATATCCATAAACCATTTTTGGGAATGCAGGCATAGTTTTCCAGGCTACTTCCTGCTGACTGGGGGCACTGATAATCTTATGGGGACCTAAAGAAATTTAGGATTATGATCAAGTCCTGCCTAGAGTATCCTGTGGGCCTTGATCATCTCAGGCAGCAGTCTTTGAACTGTTCTAGATGTAGAACTCAGACATCTGGGTCATTCCTCCTATCAGAGATTTCTCAGGGGGTCTTCCTTGGTCAAACCTGATTTTTCTTAATGCAAAATGAATCCACAGTCCCTCATTTCCTGTGGAAATAAAAGTAAAACCTCTTCTCCAAAGTAATATATCTTTTCACTTAAATTTTAAAGTCAAAGCATTTTCAAAATATATATATTGGATTAATCCAGCAGCATTTGTAATTAAATGTCTTTTAGCAACTTTTGCTCCTTCCTCAGTCATCAAACAATTTAAAGACAACACAATAACATACAGTATCCAGCCTCTCTGTGTATTTTTCATCTTTACATGGCTTTATTTTAACCTCTATTTCTTTTCTTTTATTTTTAATTTTTGGCTTTTTGAGACAGAGTTTCTCTGTGTATCTTTGGCTGTCCTGGAATTCACTCTGTAGACCAGGTTGTCCTTGAACTCACAGAGATCTACCTGCCTCTCCCTCCCAGTGTTGGGATTAAAACTGTGTGCCATCACACCTTAATCTCACAGAGATATGCCTGCCTCTGCCTCCCAAGTGTTGGAATTAAAGGTATGTGCAACCATACCCAACTACTCTCTTTTTTTTTTCTTTTAGGGACTTTATCCTTTTTTTTTCTCCCAAGCCCATATATATTTTTAAACTGTAAACCATTTAGAGGTTTTCTTCATCTTTGAATCTGTCTTTAGTCTCTTTTTCTGACTACATGAGTCTTTAATTTGCTAAGCTATGTGGCTAGGATTAAAGCTGTGGCTTTGACAGCTGGATCCATCCCATTCCATTGCTTTCCGAGAGTCTAGCCTCATGGGAGAGGTACTGGCCAGAGCCATGTTTATTGCCACAACTCTATGGCATTTCAAGGTCCCTGCCACCACCAAAAAGTATGCAGTCAGCTTTTCATCAACACCATTTAAGTGTTTCATGGCAGGATCTCTTAAAAGAGCTGCAAGGTTTTGCATATAAAGCTGAGTCAGGAAGCCTCTCTTAAATGAGAGCGCTCACCTCTAGCAAGCAGAGCTCCCTGCCCCCCGAGAAACTGCTGCTATCAAGAAGCCATGCTTAACTCTATTCTTTCCTATCTAGAATAACTTACCAAGCTCTCTCAGGCTTTTAAGTGGATTTGGTCAGTCCCATGTTGGCATGCCATTCTGTTGACTGAGTTTTCTGTCCCACCCAGTCCTGCAGTTGTTCAGTCCCATAGAAATACACAGAGGTCTATATTAATCATAAACTGATTGGCCTAGTATCTCAGGCTTCTTATTAACTCTCCTGTTCAGAAACTAAAATAATTTCCTATTTACTATAGATTGTCTTTCCCTCCAACAGCTTCCCCCGGCCATATTGACAATGTTATGGGACCTGTTCATATTTCATCTGCTGGAGTCTTTGTTTTTCTTAGTTTACCATCAAGCAGTATTTTGAAAATCAGTCGTGAAATAATTTTAGCTACACACACACACACGATCTAACTGTGCCTCCCACTCGGCAGAGCATCACCATCAAACGTAGAACCCTCATGTTCAGGCGTGCTGAGGAAGCAGGGTAAAGAGGCTCACCTTTGTGCAGCTCTGTGGGAAAGCTATTGCTGTCTTCTCCTTATAGTTCTGTTTTGACATCCTCAGGGCATCAGAGCCCCGTGACAAAACCCTTCCCTGTGTGTTCTCTCCCTTGTTGCACCATCTCAGGTCAGTTGTAACCATCTCAGGAAGGCCTCCCCGAGCATCTTGGTTAGAGTAGGCATGTGTGTCAGTAGGATTTCCACTGCTACCACAAATGCTTGCAGTAACAGACTTACAGAGAAGAAAAGTTTATTTTGTCATTTGGCTTTGGAAGCTTTGTTCTATTAAGGGTTGGCCCTGTTCTTCTAGGGCTGTGTAGGAAGCAGAATCCTGAATGGGGTACAACGTAGAACAGAATTGATTGCTTCATGGCCACGGAGTAAGAAAGGGAAAGAAGAGTCATAGTCCATGGTTGGATGGAAAGAGTTTCCCAGTGGAGTCTTGCTTCTGTTTCTCTTCAGCACGCAACAGACTTAGTCACTGTGGAATAGAGTCTCCTAGCCTGATGTATGAAAAAGAATTAAAGGAATTAGATCAGACATTTTAGGAGACCAAAGAAAATTTGACCTAATTTCCAGGACATATTCTTACTTATGTAACCATCTTGAAATTTGTGTGAGGGGATGGGTGGGTTAGCTCAGCATTTAAGAACATTGATTGCTTTCCCAGAGGACCTGAGCTCAATTCTCAGTATCCAAATGGCAGCTTTACAACCATTTGTAACTCCAGTTCCCGAGGATCCAATGTTGTCCATGAGCACATAGTACATAGATATAAATGTAAGCAAAACTCCCATGTACATAAACTAAAAATAAATTTTTTAAAAAATATATGATGCAAGGTGTTTAGAGAACATGCTCTTTTTAAAATGCATCATGTACATTAATTAAAAATGTTTTATACAAACCATTTCATGTATGATATAATAAAGGAAAAAGATGCAACATATATATGATCAAGCTTGTTCTTGATGGCCAAGAGACTTAACATATGGAATCAAATACACATAATGAGTTCTGCTTCCTGGATGGACCCTGAGTCCTAATCTCCAAGTTCTTTCCTCCTCTAAGAAAGAGGTAGTGATAACTGGAATGGCCTAAGAAGGCTGTTAGGGCAGTGGCTGTCACATTTCCTTCCGTCGTGGTGACTCCCAACCCTAAAATTACTTTTGTTATTGCTTCATAACTGTAGTTTTGTTACTGTTATGGAACACATGGAAATAATTTTGGAGATAGAGGTTTGCCAAAGGGGTTGTGACCCATGGGTTGAGAACCACTGTCTTAGGGAAAAGGGAGTCTGTAGCAAATTGGAAACCTTGATCTTCTCTGTGTATATTGTGAATACAGGGGAAGCTCTGACAACCACTCAAGTGACAATTCCTATTACAAAGCAAATGTCGCAGGCACTCCAGGTCAGTCACTTGAACCCTAATTCCCCTAAAAAAAAGTCACAGAAATGCCATTTCTTCAGTTCGTTTCAAAATGAGATGTTCTTTGCTGAGACAGGTTAAACCATTTGTTCTCTGTCTGAATGTTCTGTGTTCAGACCATCTGGAGACTCTTAGATGCTTCCCTGGTTTTGGTTTTTGGAAGCCTTGGAAGGGTTAGTGATTTATAGCTTCTGTGGGTTTTAACACACAATTTGATTTCACCCCCTTAAGAGAATTTTATTTCATTTGGAACATTTGTGCAGTGATGTAGCATGCCACATATGAAGCATTCCTCCTGATATAAGTCAATCTATCTTCTGCGTGTCCAGTCTCATAGCTGGGTGGGGCGTGATCTGGAGCAGATTTGATTGAAGAGCCAGGATCGTGTGGAATGCAGCGATGGCTCGTTTCAGCCTGTCTCAGATCATCATCACTCGGCAGAGCTGGGGCCAGAAGACAAAAAAGCCTCCATCTTTCTCTGGTCAATCATTCAGGCTTCCTACACTAGAGAGTTTTTTAGAGCTCTACTGCTTTCGGATGCTCTGAAAAGAGGGACTTGGAGTAATTGCAGGTACCAGGAGAGTAGAAAGGGGACGTGAAAGGGGCTCTAGAGTAAAGTAGGACAGAGGGGCTGTGAATCGGGAAACGGGAAAAATAGTTGGTGAAGGGGGGGAGGGTAGAAGGGTAAAGGACACTGAGAATGTTTGAAAAGCCATTGGGAATCGTATCATTTTATGTGCACTTAAATTATATATCTGAGGAGCAGAACGTCTGCCTTGAGACAGTCTTCTGTATGTGATAAGAAAGCTACACCCATGAAATCTCAATAATATAGCTGCCCAAACAACACATATATGCCAGTTGGAGTAGCAGTGCTGCCCCACAGAGCCTTAAACTGTCTAACAAAAACCTGAGTGCCAGACATAGCTGTTGCTCTTGCCCCTGCTATTGCCTCCCAGAAACTGAGGGCACAGCCACATTGTCTGAGAGTCTTCTTTACAGCTCAGCTTCCTTTCGTCTAAGAGGGATTCTTAAGCTTTTCTGTTTTACTCAAGCTGGAAGGGGCCTAGTGGATCTGGTGAGTTCCTGGGTCTTCCTGAAGAATTTTGAGTTGTTAACCTTTCTTTAAGGAGCTTCCCTGCAGAATGGAATGCTTCAATCTGGAAGGAAACTGTTACACAGCTCAAGATGCCAAAAAAACAAACCAAAACAAAGACACACAAAACAATAAAACTCAAACAACAATGAAAATAAAACACCACCACCAAAGCCAGAGAGCAATAACAATGGAAATACCACTGTTATCATCACCCACCTGGTGATTCTGAGAACTTACAAGTATACAGCTTGCTTCAAGGTATCTCTGAAGAATAAAATGCAAGCCTGGTAAGCTGGGCTCAAGTGTCAGGTTACACTCTGTTATGAAGTTAACAGACAGTTCCCATGGGCACAAAGGGAGAAACATTCAAATACTGCAACATTTATGAACTGAGAATTCTACTCTTGACCTCTGTATTGACTCAGACTGATAAAGCCATTCTTCTACTGTACCATGCTTACCTAATATCTCTGCCTTTAGTCTCTCTTCACACTTCCACATTCACCTTTAACTTCTGCTTGTTCCAAGCTAACCCATCCTTCAAATTCTCCCAGCAAGGGTTCAGCATGGCTTGACAGTTTCTGACAGTTTTTCCTGATTCCTTAGCACCCACTGTCAATATGTTGACTTGTGTTGTGTGGAAACACTCACTGTTTCCATACAGGAACTTTCTCATTCTTATTTACATTTTCACATGTATGTGCTTGAATCTTTCCAAAGAGCAGCCATCTTGAATGTAAAGAGTACCTAAGAATAATGCTTGCCATGGCAGGTATTGAGGCAATACACTAGAGGAAGACAAGAAGAGCAGAAAAGATTAACCTGACTTGCTGGCTAGTTCTAAGTCAACTTGACACAAGCGAGATCACTGGAGAGGCAGGAGTTTCAGCTGAGAAAACATCTCCATAAAATGGCAAGCCTGTGGGGCATTTTCTTAATTAGTGATTGATGGGAGAGTGTCCAGCCCATTGTAGGTGGGACTACTGTGGGCTTCTGGTCCTGGATTCTATTAGAAATCCAACTGAGAAAGCCATGAGGAGCAAGTCAGTAAGCAGCACTCCTCCATGGCCTCTGCATCAGCTCTGTTTGAGCTCCTGCCTTTATTTCCTTTGATGATGAACAGTAATGTGGAAGCATTAGCCACATAAGCCCTTTCCTCTCCAGGTTGCATTGCTCACAGTGTTTGGCCACAGAAATATAGCCGTAACTAGGATACCTGGTGTATGTTGAAAGTACTTTCCTTCTGCTAGTGCACATGTACAGCAGCGGAGCAGAGGCATAGAAGCCTCCCTTAGGCCTAGTGTTTACGTAAAACTTGAACTGTGTTGGAAGCCCACAGCTACTTTGGTGAAAAGTGTGACTGTAAGCCAACAGGTTAACCCAAACTAAAAAAGTTTGAAAGTGAAAAGTGTTTGGAACCAATAAGACAGCATAGTGATGAGAGCCAAGTTCTAGAAAAATAAGAACTGGAGAGATTTTTCTCAGTTAATGAATATATTTAAATAGGTGGGGGTAGGGGAGCTCAAAGGTAGATACGCTACCTACAGTTCTGTAACTCTGGAGCCAAACTGCAGAACATTTACTACCTTCAGTTAGTAGTGCAGTTTCTACATACCTGCAGATCCTAGCCATCAACTCCAAAGAACCACTTTTTTGGGGGTAAGTTCAACAAATCTGACAGCAGATATAGTAATTAATAGGCCAATTCCTTTTGTTCATGAAGACTCTGAATCTTGTATTTGTCTTGAATACCTTTCAAAAAAAAAACAAAAATGGTTCATCACTTATTCCAAACTTTTTCTGATAGAAAAACAAGACAAATCACAGAGGCAGTGGGAAGAGAAGGGTGATTTCTAGTTACTCAGTTTCCAGAATTAGATCATACTAATCCACTTGAGCTCCATTAAATAAGGAGAGTCTCTTTCAGTACATTATCAGGAACCAAGCTACAGATGAATTGAAACACATTTTTTTTCTCTTAGTACAACACTAAGGAACTCCTTGCACTACCTTCACTCTCATCCAGGTTCCCCCATTAGTAGCGGCATACTCATGACAAAATGCATTTGGGTGGCTGTGTCATTGACAGTTGTGTAACATGAGGCATTTGTCTTCTGGAACTCTTCCTAGGGAGATAGAAACTAAAGTCTGCTTTACCCTACAGGATAAAGAAACAGAACTAAGAAACAACCCTACTCAAGTCTAGGTTAATGATTCAATGAGTTTTTCTAGGTGTGGATTACTTCATTCAGGATGAGGTTTTCTAGTTTGCCCATTTGCCTTCAAATTTCATTGTTTTTAACAGCTGAGTAATACTCCATTGTGTAAATTTACTACATTTCCCTTATCCATGCTTTGGCTGAGGAACATCTAGGTTGTTTCCAGTTTCTGGCTATTACAAATATAGCTGCTAGGAGCATATTTGAGCAAGTGTCCTTGTGGTATGATTGAGCACACTTTGAGTATATGCCCAAGAGTGGTATCGCTGGGTCTTGGGGTAGATTGTTTCCCAATTTTCTGAGAAACCATATCGATTTCCAAAGTGGCTGTACAAGCTTGCACTCGCTCTGGCAATGGAGGAGTGTTCCCCTGCTCCACATCCTGGTATGTACTCACTTATCAGTGGATATTAGCTGTAGAGGAAATGATAACCATGCTATAGTCCGCAGACCCAGAGGGACTACACAACAAGGAGGGTCCAAAGTGGGGGGGTACATGGATCTCCCTGGGAAGGAGAAATAGAGGAGATCTCCTGGATGGACTGGGGGAGGGTAGGTATGGGAACTTGAGGGATCCAGTTGGTGGGTGGGTGGAGGTGGAGAATATTGAGAGAGATGACTGGAAAGGAGAGCTTTTCTGGTCCAGATAGAAGTCTAATTCAAGGGAAACTGCCACAGGTCTACAAGGATGGCCCTAGCTAAGACTCCTGAAAGTAGTGAATACGTAGCATGAACTGGCCATTCCTTGTGATCAGACTGATGACTACCCCAGCTGTCATCAGAGAGCCTTCATCAAGTGACTGATGGAGACAGATTCAGAGACCTACAGCCAAACATTGGGCATAGCTCAGGGAGTCCTGCTGAGGAGAAAGAAGAGGGATTGTAGGAGTCAGAGGGGTCAGGGACATTGCTGGAAAACCCAGAGAGATGCTAGCCTGGCTCATGGGAACTCAACAGATTCCAAACCAACAAACAGGGAGCCTCCATGGGACCAACCTAGGCCCTTTGCATATATGAGATAGTGTGTAGCTTGGTCTGTTTGAGGGACTCCTGGCAATGGAAGCAGGCCAGTCACTGGTGTTTTGGCTGCCTCTTGGGACTCTATTCCTCATGCTGGATTGCCTTGCCCAGCCTGAAAACAGGTGAGGTGGTTGGCCTTATGGCAGCTCAGGGTCAATGTGCCGTGCTTTGCTAATACCCATGGGAGATCTGCACCTTTTTGAGGAGATACAGAGTAAGGGTTGATGGGGGGTGGGAGGGGGAAGGTGGGGAAGGGACTGGGAAGAGAGGAGGGAGGGAAGGCTGCCATCGGGATGTAAAATAAATTAATTAAATAAAAAATGAGCCAATGAGTTTATTGTGTCTTCATACAGACCGTGGGTGTAAGTCTACTTATGGAAGTATGAATGAATCAAGGACAGTGGCATCCCCAATAACACCTCAATATCTGCAAATCCCACCACACGGTCTACCAATCCTACTGCAACATCCCCAAATCCCACCGCAGCATCCCCAAATCCCACTGCAGTATTTTCAAATCCCACCACAGCATCCCCAAATCCTACCACAGCATCCTCAAATCCCACCGCAGTATCCCCAAATCCTTCTGCAACATCTCCAAATCCAACCGCATCATCTCTAAAGCCCACTGCAACACTCCCAAATCCCACTACAGCATCCCGAAATCCCACCACAGTACGGGTAGAGATTGAGGAAGCTGTGTACCAGGAGCTAGCTCCCTGACAAACTTAGAGGCTGCACCTGGGAGATTTTCGTTTTCCCTGGCAACCATTCACTGCTTATGCCACCTTGAGGAGGAGCCTCCTCGTGAATGGTGTGACCTTCATGAGCTTTCTATGCCTTGAAAGTTTTGTCGGCTTGCTGAATCTTATGATCTCCCTTATCCCTCCGGGAGGAAGTGTTTGAATTCTGAGGGAGCATTTCCATTTGGAGGAAACAGCTACACATGTGTTTTAAGCCTTATTTTGAAGACGGGAACACTCCTAGGAATGCAAGTTCACATGAAGCCACGCTGAAGAGACAGGCAGAATCGTTATTTTTAATCAAATACTGCAATTTTCTTTCCCAGAATCCACATTCCTAGCGCAGTTCCTACAAACTGGGCTGCCATGTAATTCACGTGGGTCCAGCCAAGGTTCCATTCTGCATCCTGAGGCAGGATGGTCCAACTTTTTCCTTTTTCTTTCTCTTTTTGATGATGCTGTCCAGAACTTTTATAGCTCTTTTCTGTTAGTTCTGGCTTCCTGTTCTTTCTCCAAGTAGCTCCTCCCTGCCATGTGGCAGATCCATGCCAAAGAAACTCAACTCTGAAACATCTGTCCTCTCGTTTCTCCTCCACTGGGTAGCAGTTGAGACTTATAGCTTTGGATTAAAAAAAATTGTTGTTTTTTCAAGACAAGGTTTCTCAGTAGCTATGGAGCCAGTCCGGAACTCACTCTGTAGACCTGGCTGGCCTCGAACTCACAGAGATCCACCTGCCTCTGCCTCCCAAGGGCTGGGATTAAGGGCAGTGTAGTGGTGGTGCACATCTTAAACGCAGCTCTGGGGAGGCAGAGGCAGGAGGCTGTCTAAGAATTCAAGGCCAGCCGGGTTCACAGAGCTAGTTCTAAGGCAGCCAAGGCTACACGAAGAAACCCTATCTCGAAGAACAAAAAGACAAAAACCAAAATAAATAGATTCTAATAAAAGTTCCCAAGCTCCTGTTTAAATTTATCCTTGAATTATTTTATTGATGAGACTAAGAACTGCAAGAGGGATCCAGATTTCCCAGATACCATCTGCTTTCATGAAGGGACTCCCCAAAATTTTGGTAGCAGTATCAGCCATGAACACAAGCAAATGAACATCCTCAAACAGTATCATGAAAAGAAAAGGCATAATTGGGGGCATATTCAATTACACTTGAACCTCTTTAATTCCCTATTTTTTCTTTAGCCCTAGACTAAGATAATATAAAGGAAAACACTGTGTTGTTTGATAGCATTTAATTAGCCCACATTATCCAATTATATAAAAAAGTAAGTAGTGGGAAACCATTTTTAGCATATAGAGATCTTGTGATGCATAAGAAAATAGGACGTATTCTGTAGGCTGCCATTTTGTATTGTTGACTGTGTCCTTTACCTTACAGAAGCTTCTCAGTTTCAGGAGATCCTGTTTAGTAATTGTTGCTCTCAGTGTCTATGTTACCTGATGTGACTGAGGGCTGATCTCCAAAATAGACAAAGAACTCAAGAAACTAAACACCAAAATACCAAATAATCCAATTTAAAAATGGGGTACTGATCTAAACAGAGAATTTTCAATAGAAGAAAGACATTTAAGGAATTGCTTGACAACCTTAGTCATCAGGGAAATGCAAATCAAAACAACTTTGAGATACCATCTTACACACGTCAGAATGACCAAGATCAAAAACACTGATGACATCTTATGCCGGAGAAGATGCAGAGAAAAGGTAACTCTCCTCCATTGCTAGTGGGAGTGCAAACTTGTACATTTGCTTTGGAAATCAGTACGGCAAGTTCTCAGAAAATTGGGAATACGTATACCTCAGGACCCAGCAATACCACACTTGGGTGTGTACCCAAAGGAGGCACAGTCATGCCACAAAGATATTTGCTCAACTATGTTCACAACAGCATTATTCGTAATAGCTAGAACATAGAATGCCCCTCAACTGAAGAATAGATAAAGAAAATGTGGTACATTTACACAGTGGAGTACTACCCAATGATAAAAAAAAACAGCATCTTGAAATTTGCAGGCAAATGGACATAAGTGGAAAATAAACATCCTGAGTGAGGTAACACAGACCCAGAAAGAGAAATATGGTATGTGCTCTCTCATAAGTGAGTATTAGGCATAAAGCAAAGGAAGAACAGCCTACAATCTACAACCCCAGAGAAGCCAGGTGACAAAGAGAACCCTAAGAGAGACATAAATGGATACACCTAAGAAGGGAAATAGACATGATCTCCTAAAACATTCATCCAATAACTGATGGAAGCAGATGCAGAGATGCAAATACGGAGTGGTTAGTTATGGAACTAACCACTGGTCAGAGCTCCAGGAGTCCTGTTGAAGTGAGGGAGGAGCGATAACATGAGCAAAGGAGTCAAGACCATGATGGGGAAACCCACAAATAAGCTAGCCCGAACTAGTGGGAGCTCACTGACTCCGAGTTAACAACCAGGAAACCGGCATCAAACCAATCTAGCCCCACTAAAAACAGGTGACAGTGGGTGGCTTGGGAGTCTATGGGACCACTGGCAGTGGGGCCAGAAGCAGTCCCTGATGGTGATCAGGCTTTGGGGGGCCCATTTCCTATGAAGAGAAATCTTGCTCAGTTTAGACATGAGGGGGAAAGCCTTGGTCCTGCTTCAAAGTGGGGTTGTGACATAATTAATTGACTTCCCATGGAAAGCCATACCCTCTTTGAGGAGCTGATGCAGATGGGGTGAGGGGAAGGTTGGGGGAGCGGGAGGAGAGAGAGGGGCAACTGGGATTAAAGTGTCAAAAAAAAGAAAAAAAGAAAAAGAAAAAAGGACCTATCTGTCCACTTGCTATGGCTAAAAACATGAATTCAAAATTATAAATGCAAATTTTACTTTAACTTTATCGCTTTATTCCTCACTTTTTCAAAGACATGTTCTTGGATATTCATCCTGAGCCAGGCACTAGCAGCAGGTCACAAAAATGATTGCATCCAAATCTAGCTTGTTGAACCCCTTAGTTTATTGTGGGTACTTACAAAAGCTGTTAACAGGGTCACTTGACAAAAGGAAACTACGTATTTAAGGTACACCATGTACGGCTCAGTTACATTTATTCATTGTGAAATGATTGCTTTGGTTAAGCTAATTAACATACTATTACTTCAGTTATTGCCAGTTTTGGATGTGGTGAAGACAATTAAAATCCATGCTCAGAAAATACCAACTATACAATACAGTATTATTTGGTGTAGTTACCATATCATACATCAGATTTCTAGAATTAATTGAACCTTTAGTTGAAAGTTGATCTTTTGACTGAAATCTCCATGTTTCCACCACCCTTAGCTGATGGCAACCACTGCACAATTTCTGCTTTGTGAGCTAGAACTTTATTTTGGTTATATATGTAAGTGAGATAATGTAGCATTTTCTTTCTATTTCATGTTTATTTGGTTGGCATAATAGCGCCCACATTCATCCATGCTATGGAAATAGCAGAATTTATTTTTAAGGTTGAATCATATTCTTATCTATACCACATTTTCTTAAGCTAGTTATAGCCATTTCTATAATGTGACTATTGTGAATAGTGTTATAACAACCGAGAGTATCACAGGGAGTCTTAGGGGGCAGAGGGGTTGTCTAAGAGACCTGCCATGTTCATTATGTGACACAGAGAATTGTACTTCTTGTAGCCAGAGACTGCACCTTCATTTCCTGGCTGCCCAGACCCGAATAATCTCACAGAAACTATATTAATTACAACACTGTTTGACCAACGGCTCAGGTATGTTCATAGCTAGCTCTTTTATCTTAAATAAACCTATTTCTGTTAATCTGTGTATCTCCACAAGGCTGTAGCATACTGGTAAGGTTTTGGCGTCTTGCTCCTTTGACAGCTACTTGTCTTCCCCTTGACTTCACCTATTCTCTCTATATATCTCTGTTCAGATTTCTCGCCTGGCTTTACTCTGCTAAGCCATTGGCCAAAACAGCTTTATTCATTAACTGATAAAAGCAACACATACACAGAAAAACATATGCCTGACCCCACCTTCTTTATCACTGCATTCAGTTTAGTTTTACCACTTAGCTATATTCATCCCTGCCACAGGCCAAAGCAGCCTCTTTATTAACCAATGGTAATAAAACATATTCACAGCATACAGAGGGGAATCCCACATCAACTTCTGGAAGTGGCTGAAGACTAAGAGACAAGGAAGCAGCAAACTTTTGAAAAGTAGAACTTCTCCTATCAGGATTGGAGAGGTGTGAGTCCACAGAGTGGATTCTGGACCAAATTCTTTATACAGGCCCTGGGGCCTCCCTTTTTCTAACTACTCATCCTTTTTCCTTTATTGGTCCTGCCTGGTTATCCTCCCTGTGCTTTTTCTTCCCAATCTTCATAGTTTTCTGTCTGGGAAAAAGTTAGGGGCCTCTTTTTGCATACACCTGAGTTTCCCAACTCTCCCCAAGAAGGCAGGTATCTCTGCAGAAAACTAACTCCATTTGGACATGTAGTTGTAACTAGAATTGATGATATCATGGTTGTTCTGTACTATAGTTTTAAGGAACCCCCACATTGTTTCCTACAGTGATTATACCAGCTCACATGCTCACCAGTATTCTCCAGCGGGAAGTACTCTTAGATTACTCTTTTCTTCACTGACTTCTTCAACATTTATGCTCCAATAGTTTAGTGATTGTGAGGAAGAAACAGAGAGAGGTGTACAACTTCAGTCCTCTGTTGTGTTCCTCTTCCTGCCCTGACAAAATAAATTAGGGGAGAAAAATATTTATCTTAGCTCACAATTCCAGGTTGCAACTCAGTCTTTCAGGAAATGAAGGCAACGGAAACTTGTAGCCACTGGTTATACCTATAGTCAAGAGCAGAGAGAATGAATGCATGCATGCTTCTGCTCAGTTCCTTACTCAGTTCAGAATGTCCATTCTAGGGAATGGTGCCACCCACAGTGGATGGGTATTCCCACATCAGTTAAGAGCATTCCTCACAGACCAACCTAGTATAGATATTTCCTCACTGAGATACTTTTCTCAAATTATTCTACTTTGTGTCAAGTTAACAAAAGTAACCAACATTTTCCTTCTCTCCTACTTCTGCTTCTCTACTTACTGCACCTCCCCTCTCTCTTCTCCTTCTCCCACTGTCCTCCCCATTTTCCCCTCTCATTTTCTACATGCTCAAATATAGAAGGTACTCAATCCCTAAAGACTAATGTAGAAATTTCCTTTTACTGGACACTAATAAAAGATGACTATACAAGCAGAAATATTTTTATGGATTTGTTCATCTTGTAAATTGCCAAGAAGTTCAATTCCTTCGTTCCCTTCTGATATACTCTTAGTTCATTTCATCCAATTTACAGTGTAAGTCACTAGTGTGGATTCAAGGGAAATACGTTATTTTTAATTTGGTAGAAATGCTTATATCTTATGGAGGGCCAGTCACACATCCTTTATCCGACTGAACTTTTACACATTTATTTTAGCTTTTTATGGAAACTTCTATGCAGAAGCAAGTAAAAATTCATTGAATTACTTTGTGTCCCGACAAACTGTGTGCAGCTGGGGAGCAGGGAACTGTGGTGGTAAAGGGGGCTGGAGAGTGGAAGGTGTTCCATTGCAACTGCTTTGAGTGTGCTGACCTGAGCGTGAGTATCAGTAAAGTCATGCTGATCTTCATGGAGGAATTGTGGAGGGTTGTGCAATATTATTTAAACTAGGAAAGGATGTGTTACATTTTTTAAAATTTATTTTTAAATTCTTTTTCTCCTTTTCCATACCAATTCCAGTTCCCACTCCCTCTCTCTCTTTCTTCTGTTCTCTTTACCTCCCCCCTCCACCACCATCCATTCCTCAGAGAGGGTAAGGTTTCCCACATGGAGTCAACAAAGTCTAGCACATTGTTTTTAGGAAGGACCAAGGTGCTCCCTACTATATACAGGTTAAACAAGATATTCCTCCAAAGAAATGGATTCCAAAAAAGTCAGTACAAGCAGTAGGGATAAATCCTGATCTCACTGCCAGTGGCCCTGTAGTATCCCACAGCCATACAACTGTCACCCACATTCAGAGGGTCTAGTTTGGTCCTATGCTGGTTTCTTCCCTGTCAGGCCAGAGTTGGTGAGCTCCCAGCTCAGTTAGGTTGTTTCAGTGGGTATACCCATCATGGTCTTGACCTCTTTGCTTATATTCACACTCCTCCCGCTCTTGGACTGGACTTTGGGATCACAGCTCAGTGCTCTGCTGTACAGAGAAAAGGAATCTGTGCCTCTGCTTCTATCAGTTGCTGGATGAAGGTTCTATGGTGACATTTAGGATAGTCATCAATCTGACTACAGGGCAAGGCCAGTTCGGGCACCCTCTTCACTATTGCTTAGGGTCTTAGCTGGGGTGATCCTTGTGGATTCCTGGGAATTTCTCTAGTGCCAGGTTTCTTGTTAGTCCCATAATGGCTTCCTCAATCAAGATATCTCTTTCCTTTCTCTCTTTCTCTGTCCTTCCCCCATCTTGCCTACCCCATTCCATAAAGTTTTCTCTCTCCCTCCCTTTCTACCCATCTCCTCCCCTTTAGCCCTTCCTTCTCTCCCTACCCCCATGCTCCCAATTTTCTCAGGAGATCCTGCCTATTTCACTGTCCCAAGGGGATCTATATATGTTTATCTTAGGGTTCTCCTTGTTACTTAGCTTCTCTGGAGTCATTATCCTTTGCTTTAAAGTTGGTATCCACTTATGAGTGAGTATATACCACACTCATCTTTCTTGGTCTGGGTTACCTCACTCAGAATGGTTTTTCTTGTTCCATCCATTTGCATGCAAATGTCAAGATATCATTTTTTTTAAACCACAGAGTAGCATTCCATTCTGTAATACCTACCACATTTTCTTTATTCTTTCTTCAGTAGAGGGGCATTAAGGGTATTTCCAGGTTCTGCCTATTATAAATAATGTTGCTATAAGCATAGTTGAACAAATGTCCTTGTGGTATTATTGAGTGTCCTTTGGCTATTTGCCCAAGAGTGGTATTGCTGGGTCTTGAGGTAGGATGATTTCCAATTTTCTGAGAAACCACCATACTGATTTCCAGAGTGGTTGTACAAGTTTACATTGCTGGTTGCATCAGCAATGGAGAGGTGTTCCCCTTACTCTGTATCCTCTGCAACATAAGCTATCATTGGTGTTTTTGATTTTAGCCATTCTAACTGGTGTAAGATGGTATGTCAGAGTTGTTTTGATTTTCATTTCTCTGATGACTAACGATGTTGAACATTTTCTTAAGTGTCTTTCAGGCATTTGATATTCTTCTGTGGAGAATTCTCTGTTTATATCAAATTGGATTATTTGATATTTTGATGTTTAATTTCTTGAGTTTTTAATATGTTTAGAAGATAAGTCCTATGTCTGATGTGGGGTTGGTGAAGATTTTTTTCCCCATTCCATAAGCTGCCTTTTTGTCTTATTGACTGTGTCCTTTGCTTTACAGAAGTTTCTCAGTTTCAGGAGGTCCCATTTATTAATTGATTCAAGGGAGATTTTTCCATTTTCTTCAATCTCTTTTAATTTCTTTCTTCAAAGACTTAAAGTTCTTGTCAAACAGGTCTTTCACTTCTTTGGTTCATGTTACTCCAATCTATTTTATGTTATTTGTGACTATTGTGAAGAGTGTTTTTTTTTTCTCTTTTCTCTGATTTCTTTCTTTATCACTTGTATATAGGAGGATTACTGATTTTTTTGAGTTGATCTTGTATCCTACCACATTACTGAAGGTATTTATCAGCTATAGGAGTTCTCTGGTAGATTTTTTGGGGCCACTTATGTATACTAACATATCATCTGCAAATAGCGAAAGTGTGACTTCTTCCCTTCCTATTTGAATGCCCTTGATCTCCTTTTGTTGTCTTATTGCTTTAGCCAGAACTTAAAGATCTATGTTGAATAGATATGGAGAGAGTGGACAGCCTTGTCTTGTTCCTGATTTCAGTGGAATCGCTTTGAGTTTCTCTCCATTTAATTTGATATTGGTTATCAGCTTGCTGCATATTGCTTTTATTATTTTTAGGTATGTTCCTTATATCCCTGATCTCTCCAGGAACTTTATCATAAAGTTCAATTTTGTTTAATCTTTTTCTGCATCTAATGAGATGATTAGATGTTTTTTTTCTTTCAGTTTATTTATATAGTGGGTCACATTCATAGATTTTCAAATATTGAACCATCCTTGCATCTTTGGGATGAAGCCAACTTGATTATAATGGATGATTTTTTTGATGTGCTCTTGGATTTGAATTGTCAGTATTTTATTGAGTATTTTTGCATCTATGCTGATGAGGGATATTGGTCTGTAATTCTCTTTCTTGTTTGAGTCTTTGTGTGGTTTCAATATCAAGGTAACTGTATTATAAAAAGAGTTTGGGAATGTTCCTTCTGTTTCTATTATGTGGAAAATTTGAAGAGTATAGGTGTTGGCTCTTCTTTGAAGTTCTGGTAGAATTCTGCACTGAAACCATCCAACCCTAGGCTTTTCGATTCAGAGGCTTTTGATGACTGCTTCTATTTTCTTGCAGGTTATAGGTCTATCTAAGTTGCTCACCTGGTCTTGATTTAACTTTTTTATGTGGTACCCATCCAGAAAATTGTCCATTTCTTTTACATTTTCCTATTTTGTGGAATACAGGATTTATTAGTATGACCTAATGATTCTCTGGATTTCCTCAGCATCTGTTATTATGTTCCCCTTTTCATTTCTGATTTTGTTAATTTGGATATTCTCTCTCTGCATTTTGATTAATTTGGATAAGGGTTTGTCTATCCTGTTGGTTTTCTTAACAACAACAACAACAACAATAATAATAATAAACAAAAGATTTGTCGCATTTGTTTACCTTTCCTGTCTAAAGTCACCTGATTGGTCTAATAAAAAGCTGGGTGGTCAGTAGCTAGGCAGAAGAGTGATTGGTGGGGTTGGCAGAGAGAAAGAATAAGTAGGAGGAGAAAGCTAGGCTGGAGAAAGAAGAAGAGAGTGAGTGAGAAAAAGAGGGACACACCTGGGGCCAGAAGCCAGGCAACCACCAGCCAGACATGAGAAGCTGTGAAAGTAGGACATACAGAAGGAAAGAAAGGGAAAACTCCCCAAGGCAAAACGTAATGAAGAGAAACAGGTTAAGTTATAAGAGTTAGCAAGAAATGAGCTAAGCTAAGCAAAGCATTCACAGCAAATCAGTCTCTGTGTCACGATTTGGGAGCTGGTTGATGGCCCCAAAGAGAAAGCCTTGTACAGCGGAGGTTCACCCCTCTGTGCACGATTTTTGAATAGGCACCCAGTTTGCAGAAAGAAGCAACTTTTGAAACATGAACAAATAAAAAGAAATTTGTTACATAATTCAAACTTTTTCCCCATCAGTCAGAATTCTTAAACTACAATCTTTCTACATTTCTTTTGTCAGTCTTTCTTAGTGAGGTGTGAAAACTGTACAACAGTGGATGGTCCTAAAAGAGTTCATCTTGTTTATTTCATGAACTCCATTCGCAGCTACAGCCAAATGCTGCATCAGACCCTTTACAAGGATAGGCATGAACTTCATTTGCACAATCTAAGCTTCATGTTCTCTACATCCTGTGATCACTTAAGGGTAGGCAAATGGAGAAATTGGAATAACACAAACCTTGATATGAAGCAGTCTGCTGAGTGACCAGGACAGTTCTCTCATACAAAGTTAAGCCAGCTTCCCTCGTATTAAGTTCTCTGCCTTAAGGCAACAAAAAATATCCTGGGAAAATTTTGAGATGAATTGAATAAGCCTGATTAGAATTTTTTTTTAAATTAGCTTGTAAATGTCTTGGGAAATTGATATTTTTAAAGTCCAAACTATAAAACAGTAGACAAAAATACATATAAGATGTTAAGAAGAAATGCCATAAATGTATTTACTTAATTACTGATTCACTATATGCGAGAGGAAACATTTCCTTCCATTTTCCCTGTACCCTTTTGAAAATAGGAATGGGGATGGTAAAATATCAGTTAGGAACCTAAGATACTTTTCTGCAAGATTCAGAAGAAAGGGGCTGTGTAAAGGCACATAGCTGTGCAATTTTTGCTTTGATAACTAATTAGAAAGCCACTTTCCAGAACTCTGTTTGCTGATCAATCTGCTCTTTTTAAAGCGTGTGTTTTCAAATCCTCTTAAAATGACAGTCTACCAGGAATGTTGAAGCATCTTGGAAGATCTAAGTGCTCCCAGCTGCTTTCTTAATTTTATAATATTTTCTTAAAGGGGATTTCCAGTCTGTTGGCAAGATCCAGAGAGAATTTCTGTTTTATTTCTTGTTTCATTTTCTATTTTTGGAATTCATAATGTGTTTTTCCATGGAAAGACAGTAAAATGTACTTAGTTATAAATTTATATTATTTTTTCATTACTCACTAAAATACATTTTTACATTGGCTTGAAGTTGACCTTATTAGAAGTGGATAATACAGAAAGCTGTGATGTTCCCCCGAAAGGTCTTAAAGTTGACTGTGGCAGTAATATTATGGATAACTCACCAAAAGTGAATTGGTATTAATGATGAACAAAGAAATCAGACCACAGAAAATCAATACCGAGGAATAACAGCAATAAGAGACATTGCAACGAGGGAGAAAAGGACACAGGGCAGATGTCCTCAAGATTCTATTTTTCAGTTTAACAAAGATATACTGAGGGCATGACAACTATGCCTCAAACGAGGCAAGAGACAGTGTGTGCAATAAGTGACCCCAGATGCTTCAGCCCTGTGAGCTGTAACAACTCTCTCACCTATAGAAAAGGCCATTGCGGTTTTGATGTGGAGTTAAGGTAAAAAAAAAAATTATCCTTCTTGGCCCCGAGTGCCACTGAGTCCCTCCTGAGAAAGGGATTAGGGGAAGGTGAGATCCAGATAAATATGGAGAAGAAGAGGCACCACATGCAGTGAGACAGAGTGATGGATCCACGAGTTAAGCACCTTCCCGAGCTATGGAAGCCATCCAGCAGCAGGGAAGGTTCAGCTCAGGTCAGTATTATTTCTCTGGATCTTGCACCAGAGGATACATTGCCTTCAGCAACCAGGTCTTATCATCCGGTTCTGCTGGGAAAACAAGAGGAATGACTAAAGCTTGTCCCTGTCTAGCACCTTGTGTGGCAGTACCACATACCTCTTACCAGCAATCTCACCCAGTCATGAAGGGTATCTCCTCTCTAACTTTTATCTTAACTATATTTTTAAATTAAATCACAAATAGGTTTTTATATGCTTTTGGTTTTTGTTACCCCCCTCTAATTTTCCCCATCTCCTGTCCAAAACTGGACCTGCAGAAGACTAGCCCTGTCAACATTCAGTCGTGAAAAGGGGCGTGGCTCATGGGGTCCCACCCTCCAGGGTCAATTAGTTACTGGTATCGTATGGGAGAAGAGAAGTCATTTACTCCAGGTGTGTACTCACTAGTATGTCACCAAGATCTTATATTCAGAAGGACAGCACTGGTTAAACTCCGTGGATGAGAAGTCAAAGGAAGGTGATATCACAGTGGAAAAGGACTTGTAGGGAGGAAGGGTGACTGATGGGGTAGGAGGCATATATGAGAGGGTGGAGGTGAGAGTAGTTAGGATGCAGTATATTCAAGCATGAAATTGTGAAAGAACATTTAATTGATAAGAATTGAGTTTTGATTGCTAAGCATATAAAATAAAACAAATATTTAGGCAGCCACTGTTGATATTGGAGACTATAAATATTTCCTCCAAATCAATAGTGAGCAAGAAACAATGCAATAGAGATAATGACAAAAACATGAATAATGAATTCATAAATGAGGAAACAAGAATATCTAGTTCATATAAAAATATGCCCAGCTTTATTATTTTGTGGTCATCAAATCAGAGAAAAAAATCTAATAATGCTTACCATGTGGGAGAAAAGAGGAACCTATAGTACTGTGACTGGAAGTAAAATTTAGTGCAATCGATTTAAAGAAATAATTTGAAATTTCTGTTTTACAGGTTGAATTGTGTCTTCTCCAAAATAAATATATTGAAATCCTAACTCCCCAGTACTTCACAATGGAACCCATTTAGAAATGGGGTTATTGCAGTTGGAACTATTAGCATGATGTCATACTGGGGTAGGGTGGGCCAATCTAATAGGACTAATGTCCTTCAAAATGTCCCTATGAAGACACATTAACACAGGGGAGAATGCCATGTAAGGATGGAGGGGGAGGTAGATGGCTACATTACCAAGGGATGTCTGCTATTAGCAGAAACAGGAAGGCCAAGAAAAGAGCCTTCTGTGCAAGGATTTTTGCTGTGGGATAATGCCCTCATACCCTGTACAGATGTGTCTGTTGAATTGGTTTAATAAAACACTGGTTGCCCAGTAGTCAGGTGGGAAGTACAGACAGGGTGACCAGACCAGGAGAATTCTGGGAAGAGGAAAGACTGAGTAGCAGTCACTAGCCAGATGTAGAGGAAGCAAGATGAGAATGCCTCACTGAGTAAGGTACCAAGCCACGTGGCTAACTATAGATATGAATTATGGGTTAATTTAAGTTGTAAGAGCTAGTTAGTAATAAACCTGAGCTAATAAGCCAACCAGTTTATAATTAACATAAGCCTTCTTGTGTTTTGTTGGGACCGAATAGCTGTGGGACTGGGTAGGACAGAAACTTCCATCTACAGATTTTTGGGAAAAATGGTTTCTAAGCCACCTAGATTGAAGCATTCTGTTAGAGAAATTCATTAGATAATGAAGCTGAAAATATGCATGCTTTGACTTTATTTCTTGCTTACCCTAAAGAGTTCTCCACATTCACTCAAATAACCTCATGAATTCAAGCCAAGTCTTCCTGAAGTATCCTGAGACCTGGCAATAGCAATTTATCAGCATGCACAGAGATGGAGCAGGTTGAGGGAGGAAAATGTGAGTTTGGGTAGTCTACTTACCCTAGCTTCCACCGAATTATTTAATTTTTGTTTGATTTATGATTCCCCTTGAATAAAAAAATTCTCTGACTAAAATAAGCTTGAAAACAATTGGCATAAGAAAATATTCTCTCAAATGATGACAGTTCCCTTTGATTTAGTATAAACTGGTTCTTTTTTTAGGACATCCCTTGTTACTGTTTGGTCTAAAAAGTATGTGATGTGCTTATCTTAGGAAAACTTTTTCCGTTTTGGCCTTTTATCTTTATGTAGCTCTAGCATTATTTTTGAGGTATGCTAACTAATTTGTCTGTCTTACCAGTCAGGTAAGGTTTCTATTTGTCACATTAAAAAAACAAAAACTAAATGACTATTACAATAACTGGTTTTAGGTGGTATGTGGTAAGGATCAACATTTTTCTGCTAAGTTTTGCATGTGTGCTTCTGGTTGAACTCTACTTCCCAGGCTGTCTCCTGGCCCATCACTCAGCTGGTCTGTTCTGGGTGTGTCCCCTGCTGTGCCACTTTGCCATACTGAGATTCAGCACACACTTTCTTATCTACTGAAGCTTTATGAATCCTCAAATCAAGCAACACTCCAAATTTATTCCTCTTCAAAGTGGTTTTGAACATTATGGATTCTTCATGATATTCCCAAGGGCCCCAAACAATGTAAACTGAGTTACTGCAGCATGAATAATAAAAATCCAATTGCAG
>PVIU01023709.1:0-26897 GCA_004026605.1 Ondatra zibethicus | reverse complement strand
ATGAGCATGTGATCGAAACAGACTCTCTGAATATGACTGACAATGGGGACTGACTGAGAAGCCAATGATAATGGCACTGGGATTTGATTCTACTGCATGTACTGGCTTTTTGGGATCCTAGTCAGTTTGGATTCACACCTTCCTAGGCCTGGATGGAGGCGAGAGGGCCTTGGGCTTCCCACAGGGCAGGGTAAACTGCCCTCTCTTAGGACTGGAGGGGAAAAGGGGAGGGGGAGTGGGGAAGCGGGAGGGAAATGGGAGGAGCGGAGGAGGTGGAAATTTTGAATGGTACTATGTATAACGCAATAATAAAAAATTAAATGTGGAAAAATAAAAAAAAACTGATTCTAAGAAATGAGATAAATTTGAGTTCAAGTTCCTTTCTTTAAAAAAAAATGTAGAATAAGAACCTTATATATACCAGGCGTGGTGATGCACACCTTTAATCCCAGCACTCAGGAGGCAGAGGCAAGTGGATCTCTGTGAGTTCAAGGCTAGCCTGATCTACAGAGTGAGTTCCAGGGCTATTACACAGAGAAACCCTGTCTTGAAAAACAAAAACAAAACAAAACAAAAAATAGCATAAATATGATATGATGCATCATGTTTCAGGAGAAAGGTTAAAAAAAAAGACATAATTGGTGATGTGAAAGGGATATCTAAGGAAAGTCAGATGTCAGAAAATGGGGGTGAAAAGAGTTGGTTGTTTTGTCTAGTTATAAATGGAGGAAACAGGATATTCAAAAATTACAGAGGAGGCTTAGGGAAACCATGGTACTTCCCCTAACATAGGAAGAAAAGCTCAGAAACATACACTAAGGCCAGGTACAGAGGATTTGAATGACTAAGAGATTTGCATTTTAGTTTATTGTATTTGGCAACTATTGAGTCTTTTGATTTCTGTCTTTGCCCTAGATGGAGCAGCTGAATCCTAAATATTATCAAACAGAATCTAACTATGTATAAAAAGGACTTACACACCATAACAAGTGAGATTTATCCTAGGCTCAACATCTGAAAAAACAAATGTTATAAAACACATCAAGAAGCTAAAGGGGGCAGAGATACAGCTCAACAGTTAAGAGCACATACTGCTTTTCCAGAGGACCCAGTGCTAGTTCCCAGCATTCACACTGGGCAACTCACATCCACCTTCAAACTGCCCCTTATACACACACACACACACACACACACACACACACAGAGAGAGAGAGAGAGAGAGAGAGAGAGAGAGAGAGAGATTTAAAAAGGAAGCTAAGAAGAAAAGTTTTAAGCTCACATCAATTGATACAGAAAATCAGCTAACAAACCCAATACCAATTCATAGCAAAAACTCTCAGTAAACTAAAAAGAAGAGGGCATTTCATCAACCTTATTGAGAACATCAACAAAAACCCTATAGGTGATACCATATTTAATGATGTTACACAGAGAAAGAGATTAGAAACAACATTAATAAGGTTCAGTTCATTCTTACCGGTCCTATTTGGTATCATGGTGAAAGTACTGGCCACTGCAATGAGATGAGAAATGAAAACAATGAAAACTATTCTTTCTCTATAGACAGCATAATTACACATGCCATTAGAGAAAACTTACACCCAATTTAAAGGACAGTTTCTGTGTGATTATTTCAGGTGTAAGCTAGCCGGGCAACTGGGACAAAGAGCCACGTTCCTTGTGTAACAGAGTTCTGTACCTTTCCTTTGTGTGTCTTGTCATCCACATTGTCTTAGCTCAAATTTGATGTTTACAGAGTTTGGCTTTATATCCTGGTCAGTTTATTTTTTATTTTATCATGCAGTCTCTGGTGGTCTGTACCATGAGCCTAATAAATTAGCTTTACTCTCTTGGTTTGGAATTATACCGCACTGTGTCTGCTTTGACCCCTGGCACTGTGTTATCTCCATGACCTATCTATGACCTGTACTTTGGGGTGAATACATTTCCTGTACCCCCAGTGGGGCAAGACAGCATTTGCACCTGCTGACATATTTAGACACATGTGTTATCTTAACAGCCTCTGTTCTCTGTTGATAACCACCACGTCACCTAAATTGCTAGTCAGCTTCCTCCACAAACCACAGGGCAGAAGATTCTCGTGGGAAAAAAAAAAAGGAGTACCAAGTATTGTTAACATTTGATGTTTGTGTTTTCAGAATGAAGCTCTCAGAGGTAAGACTGAAACTCAGGGGCACTAAAGACTGATCTCCAGGGAGGTGCCAAGTGACAGGGGGAGGCAAGGAGAGGTGGGGAGAAGACTAAAGCTGTGGGTTCTAGCTTAGGATCCTCATCTCTGCTTGATCTTGGGAAAGTCATGTAACCTGTGTGGGTACCAGATTTCCAGAGGATGGCAGCGGTGATGTCTACGAATCTTGCAGCTCCAGCCTTCTGGAACTGCACATGAGGAGATTTTATTTTCTATGCTGTAGGAAAGCAAGTTGAGACTGACTTTCTTTTCTGGTCCCCCTTATCCAGTCTCAATCTTTGTCCCATAATGAACCTGGCAAGTAACTGGCCCTGTCATCAGAAAGCCAGTGGATGACCAGAGTTGTGCTGATTCAGTGTGTCAATTTCTTGGATTTATTTATTTTATACTTTCATAAAGAAGAAAAGGGGACTAAAAGGAGGCCTTCTCTGCCTGCAAAGCTTGCAAATGGGATTGCTCATTAAAGTCTGGCCCTAGAAGTGTCATCATGGGATGCTAACAATCTGGACTTTGTCAGGAGGTGACTAACCAGAATGACAAGCTCATTTTGTCAGAAAGACAAAACAAGAGTGTGGTGAGATGGGACGGGCGCAGACACGGAAGCACGGTGGCCATAACAGCAGCAAGATGGACAGGGGAGACAGGTTTGGCTTTACTCTACAGGCCTACCAGAGTATGCACCTAGAAAGCTAGTGATCACCACATTAGAGCCTCCAAGGGCAGCTCAAGGGGGCAATGGCCCTCCTGACTCTAAAAGGGTTCCAGCCCACCAAGCCCCATGGGCATCTGCCAGGAAGCCCCAGAGAATGTAGTCAGCAAAACAAGGGCCCACCCTTTGCCATGGTAACTCTGAAACTCAGGAAACGCTGCTCTCCATACTTTTCATGGGCTGTGAGTTTGTAAGCGGCCCAAATTGTGGTCAGCTGGATCCTGTGATATATGATTGTTTGCCTCTGCTTTTCCATAGACCTTCGAGGGGGCGGGGAGGCCCACACCTCAGCCTAAAGCTGCCCTGTTATGTGCCCCTTTGCCCACTGTGACCAGGCATGAAGCACTTGGCAGATATAGTTTCTTATAGTAGAGATCATTTTATTTTCAAGTTGGGATAAGCCAATTATGTCTCTGCAAAATGACCAAGTATTTTTCTGGTCAGAGTGCCCTAGACCTCTTCTCTCTTGTATGCAATGAAGGATGAAATAGTCACTCTTTCAGAGCCTCTGGGTGGCCCTTATCCAAGCCAGGGACAAACTGCAAGGGATTCAGGAGTACATCAGTCCAGCTCCAGGGCCGTCAAGGGCAGCATGGACCAGGCCACAATGGAGCACTGTAGTTTCCCCACCTACATCGGAGTCCTCTGCTTGGCTTTCCTTTCTCAAATTGCTCCCTGATTTGAACTCACAACACCCCTTCTCATGAAACCACTGAATTTGAGATGGCGATCCTGTTTCTAGTAGAACGTATGAATCAAATTCTCCTATGTATAAGGTATGTTTCTTTCCACTCTAAATATCTGCTGATTACAACACAGCCTCGGGTGAGGAACATTTAAAATCTATAAGACATCTATGTAAAAAGGTCAGGCAAAGCAGGGAAACAAACACGCTAGGATCTCAACCCTGTAAAACTGCACTCAAATGCACACTGATACAAAAAAAAAATCAAGACAAAGTGTTGAAATGATGTCAGGGAGCCTCTAAAGGGCAGGTTCCTATTCTTTCTCCCCCCCCCCCACAAGCCTATAGTTAAATTTCCCATCAGGGTATTAAAATTGTTTGCATGGCAAGTCAAAGTTTATACAAACATTTGATCATTTCAGTATTTACCTCACGAAGGCCAGTTTTCTTCCCCAGCTAAAGAGAGTCATGTGTCAACAAGGGCTTGTGTGGCTGATCTGACTTCCATGTGAAGTAGCCGCAGACAGCACACTCTGGGGTCCCACGGAGGAGACAAGACTGAATGTCAGTGAGGTGGCTGCTTCAGTTTTTCTTAGCCAAGAAAAGGTTCTAAGGCCCTTACATCAAGGAAGCACAATTGTCCAGAGGTAGACTGATCTCGGGCACTAAAAGAGCTACAGTTTCTCTGTGGAGCCCGGGCTGTCCTGGAACTCTCTCTGTAGACCAGGCTGTCCTTGAACTCAGAGATCCACCTGCCTCTGCCTCCTGAGTGCTGGGATTAAAGTTGTGCACCACCACTGCCTGACCAGTGTTCACCTCTTATACACAAACACCACAGGCAGCCTTTGAAACAGAGTCTCTCCCTCTCAGTGATCCTGAGTTACGATCACCCTAACGAGCCCTGCAGTGTGAGAGTTTCAGGGACCCCTCTCTCCATGAAGAAGGTCTAAAGAACTTTGTTTAGAAACATCACTGATGAAGGCCCATGTGCCTGAGAAAACTATGCCTAGGAATGCAGGTGTAGGCTCCCCGACTGTTCACACCCTCAGAGCCCAGTGGGACCTGTGCCTGGTGTTCCCAAAGTCTCTTTCCAGACAGAGCCATGTAAGACTTACTAGGGTCTGATTTACCAAACCCTTCGCTGTTTCTTCAGTGCAATTTCTAAGCCCTGTCCATCTTACTGGAGTCAATGGAAATTTACAGGACAGAAGGAAGCGGTCACAGCATGCTGGCCCAACAGACCATTTGTCCCAGCTCCACTCAGCTCAAAACTAGTTCTTTCCCAAATTCCAGCCCACGCTGGCTCTGCCTGTCAGTGTACCTGAGCACTTCCTGCAGGGATTCCACCACCGGGTTCATTCTGTCTCTCTTTAATACTTTTAAAAATATTTTTTATTACATTATTTATTTATCGGGGGAGCATGCATGCTGGGTTGGTTAGAGTTGAGTCTGTTCTCTCCTTCCACCATGTGTGTTTCAGAGACCAAATTTAAGTCACCTGCCTTAATCCACTGAGACATTCAGCTCACCTGCTCTGATTTTTCTTTAATGAGACCTCTCTCCCTGCATCAGATCAACCATCCTTTATGGAAACCTGGGTCCAAGCCAGGAAATCCAACCCTGGATGGGAGCAAGTGGTATATACTCTTTGGGTCCTCATGCAGTTTAATTGGAGCAGGGACACTGCCATACACCCTGAGTGGCCCTTAAACCAATGCGAGTGTCACCCATAAGCTTACCTGTAGCACAGATTGAAGTTACCTGTTACAATAACCTCCCAGGCAGTAGTGTCTGGGCTATGGCTGGTGGGCATAGTCCCCTCGGCCAGATCTATACATATCTAAAATCCAGGCTATATGCTCTAACCACAGAGGGGTGGGTAGTTTAAGGATCAGAAGAAAACTATGCTCATGTTCAAAGACCCACAAAGGCACAGTTGGTTCAGCCTCTGCCATCCATGCCTTCTAGACCCTCACAACCCAAGGCACACACTTCCTGGAGACCACTCACGCACCTCCCCACCTAGTCTTCCCTATTGTTCTGTTTCTTTAGCAGCCTTTGGGCATCTTCATCCAACTGCATCCATGTTTTTCTGTTGACCATTTCTGAGCAATCAAAGGCAAGAGTCCTGGCTTTGCCTCCTATAACGGAAGAATCTCATTAGCATCTTCTCCATCACTGAAACTGAATGTCCTAAATTCAAATAGTTTGAGATTTGGGAGGAAACTGCCCCACATACATCACACAAGTACCTTACCTTCAGCCCTCAAACTATAGTCAAGACTGACCCAGAAAACATGGGGTTACCTGGTCACTGGGTAGACGTTGACGAGATTACTCCTGTGGCTCCTCGCAGCGAGCATAGCAATGGCCACACACACTCTGTCCCTGCAGATACCTTGGAAGCAGGTCACTTAGGGAACTGAACTCTGATCATTTGGAAGGGCAGTATACACTCCTAACCTCTAAGGCATGTCTCCGGCCCCTAAGCGTGCCATTTTGAATAAGAATCTTGTGGGTCAGGTTTTCATATCTCCAGGTGCTCATCCTTGGAAGGCTCCTTCTGCAGCTCAGCTCAGAATGACAGGCCCTCCCCCTAAAGAGTTGATGTGCATGAAAAAAGACTGTGTTCAGAAACTTAGAATTTTGTAATTAGGAAAAAAGTGCTAAGTTTCTTGCACTTGGATGCACACAAAGACACTTAAAAATTCACCCTTACTTCACATGGGAAAAGGCAAGCCCAGTGAAATCTTCATGTTCTATAAAATGCAATTTTCTTTCAGAGAATTTTTTTTCATGATTTTGTGTGTGTGTGTGTGTGTGTGTGTTTGTGTGTGTGTGCGACATGTGTGACATGCCCATGCATCCCAGAAGAGGATATGGGTCACTGGAGCTGGAGTTATAAGCAGTTGTGGTCTGCTGGGGTTGGGTGCTGGAAACTGCATGGGGTCCTTTGGACCAGCAGCAAGCGCTCACACTGCTAAAATACCTCTCCAGCCCCTAAACGTGCAATTCCAATCTGCTCGGGCACATACAAATTCCTTTCCTTCCATTCCTGTGGTCTCTTGAGTGAAAATAAAAGTGAACAATTTCAAGATATTTGTTCATTCTGTCTAAACTGCCAAGTTTTATTAACATAAAATTTGTAATATAACCTTATTACTATGTAATTTTAGCTTATTAGTCTTGAGTTATCTTTTATTTTCCTGTGAATTTGTTGATGGGTTTATCACTTTTCTTAACCTTCTCTCAGCACCAGTGTTTTCTTCGGTCTGTAAGTTGATTCTGTGGTGTGTGTGTGTGTGTGTGTGTGTTGCACATGCTCACACACATATGTAGGGCTGCACCCCTGTATAGACCAGATGTTGACATTCAGTGTCTTCTATTAGCCTCTTTAGCCTCCACCTTATTTTGTGAGGCAGAGTCTCTTGCTGAACCTGGAGCTTACTGCTTCCAATAAGCGGCCGCCAGGGTCTGCTTGTCTTTCCCTCCAGCACTGAGATTACAGGTGAGCACTGCTGTGCCCAGCTTTGATGGGGGTGCTGCAGGTTCAACACCAGGTCCTAGTCTTTTCTTTCCAGTGAAGCCCCCAGTCTCCCAGACTTCCACATTTTTGTGGTTCTCTTTCTACCCCTTACTCTGTTATCCTTCAGCACTGGGCTGGAACTCACAACCTCATGCAAACTAGGCAAGTGCTCTACTACTGGATTGCACCTCACCCCTAATTCCTCTCTCTGAGGTGTTGGGTTAGAAATCTTTCCTAACACAAGTATTTTAGGCCTGTAAATTTCCTCTTAGGTTCTGCTTTAGCTGTACGCCACCATGTTGGAAAGTCTTTTTATATCAATTCCATTTAGTTTGAAACATTTAATATTCTTGGAGTTTCTTATTCAATCATGTATTACTTATAAGTGTGTTACATAGTTTTTAAATATTGAATATATTCCAGATATCTTTCCTTTATTGGTCCCTAACAATTCTACTATGGTCAGAAAATATACTTTATGTGTTTTCTTATCCAGAATCTTATCACTGGGTAAGAAATTCAAAGTCAACTTTTTAAAAGTTTCAGTGATGTAATGATAAGAGTCCACCCCAGTGTCTCCTCACATCCCTTCTAAGAACTATTGTCATTCTGATCATTGCTTCTTTTTCTTTTCCTGGGGCCTAACCGGCTGGTCTTCTCCACAAATCCTAAACAATTCTGATCACCTTTGTACAGAATTTTCTATTTCTTTTTATTTTTCTATTTCCAGCACTTGGGTTTACTGAGCTTCTGTGGGCAGATAGTCTTTATCAAGTTCAACAAATCCTGAGCTAACCAAATCCACAAATTCCAGGCCCATGAAATTATCTCCATAACCAAGGTACACACAGTTCCTGAGGATGGTTCCCAAGGTTGACCTCTAACCTTTCGTCGGTTGGATTTTGGCTTTTGTTTGTTTGGTTGGTTGGTTTTGTTTCTGTTTGTTTTTCTCAACTTGATTCAATCCAGAGATGTTGGGAAAGGGAAACCTGAACTGGGAAAAACAATGCCTCTGTAAGACGGCCTGCAGACAAGTCCACAGACATTTTCCTGATTAATAACTGATGTGGGAAGATCTAGTCCACTATGGGCAGTCCTCCTCCTGGGCAGGTGGTCCTGGGGTGTATAAGGAAGCAGGCTGAACAATTTGTGAAGAGCAAGCCAGTAAGCAGCACTCCTCCATGGTCTTTGCTCAGTTTCTGCCTCAGCTTCCTGTAAGAATGAGCTGTTTACTGAAATAAACCACTTCCTGTCCTATGCCGCTTTTGATCAGCATTTTATCATAGAAACAGAAAGGAAACTAGCAGACACACACACATGCATGCATACATACATAATTTTTTTTGGAAAATCTTAAACCATAGTTTTCCTTCCCTCTATGATGCTAACCCATGTGCTTGAACACTTCACTAATATTTATTCTCTTTTTTCAATGTCTCATTTTGAATGGTTCATTATGTTTTAAGTTCCCTAACTCTTTTGCTGCATTTCATAATCTGCCTTTAATACTTCTTGGTACATTGAGTCTTCATGTCACATAGTTTTAGTCTCTGGAAATTCAGCTTATGTCTTTAAAACTATCTTCTGGTTCTCTACAATGTATCTGATCTTTTCTTTTCTGCTTTTGAACATATAGGATGAAAATAGTCAAAATAACTCTGAACTTCTGCCTCCTGATTTTGTCATCATTTTTAATCGGTTTCAATTGTCTGATCTTTTTTCTCCATTAAAGCTGTAATATACATATGTGCGTATGGGGGGGATTTTATTAGATGCTATTCATTGTGAGTTTTGTCTTGTTGTGAACTATATTATAGTCCTAGCATTCTTTTTAGGCTTTGCTTTGGAGTACAGGTCTAAAAACTAGACCAGCATTTAGTTTAGGGTCTGGCCCCGGCCCTTATCTACCATAAGATGGCGTGGGCAAGGGAGAGAAGCCCTCTCCACCTCCTATGTGCCCCTCGAGGCCTATGGCACGTGGAAGAACTGTCCCTGAGGTCACGAGAGTGAGCGAGCTGCCCTCATCTCTCACCAGCTGAGAAACTACAGCTGCAGAATGGCCCTACATGTCGCCTAGGCAACACAGAAGAGCTGGAGGTGGTGCATGTGTGGCGAGCCAGACCTGAGGACATGAGAGCAGGAGAGTGACGCGGGAGAACTCACCCTGGTGTGAAGGAGGAGGGAGAGTTGGCAGACTGACCAACCCAGCATCCACCCATCTATGATCTGCTGGAGCATGTGAAAGGGCCAGTCCTGCAGACCCAAAGTTGCAAGATCTCCATGACACAGTGCAACAACAGAATATCCAAGAGGAGCCCCCGTGAGGGCTCAGTATCGATGGTGTAGCAAAAATCCAGAGGCCTCGAACCAGACCAATGAGTCATTGCAATGAACACTTGCAAGGAAAGATGAGGGTTTGCTGTGTGACTCACTGTGTCACACTACAGATTTCACAATGAGACTTTTATTTATGAGATTTTGGTTTATCCTAGGGGAAGGGACAGGAAGATGAGTGGGATCAAGATGTATGATGTGAAATTCACAAAGAATCAATAAAAAGTTAAATTGAAAAAAAAAGAAAGATTCTTTCCTAACTCATCTATACAACCGTGTGAGTTTTAAGGGTTTCCAGTCTGGCAATCACAATTAAATATACCGCCTTTCTCCGGGATGTTGGCGATTACAATTAAATATGTCTCCTTTCTCTCTGAGATGTCTGGCTACTGTTCCTGGAATCCTGCCCCCGCTCCCCAACACCTTTTATTAAAAATAGATTTTTTCTCACATAATATATCAATATTACGGTTTTCCATCTCTCTATTCTTTCCAGCCCCTTTCTCTCCCATCCAGATATACTATCTTTATATATCTCATTAGAAAATAAACAGGCTTCTAAAGGATAATAAAATACAATAAAATAAAGTATAAAAAGATTTTTTAAAAAAGACTAACACATTGGAATTGGGCAAAATAAACCAACAGAAGGAAAAGAATCCAAGAGAAGGCACAAGAATCAACTGGGACTCACACACTCAGGAGTACCATAAAAGCATTAGGCTGAGAGCCACGACAGACATGCAGAGGGCCTATGCAGACCCATGTAGGCCCTGTGCATGCCACTTCGGGCTCTGTGAGTCCGTGCGATCTTTGTGTCCTCGGTGTCTTCCATTCCCTCTGGCTCTTGCACTTCTTCTTCCTCCTCTTCAGTGGGGCTCCGTGAGTCCTGAGAGGAGGACTTGGGTGGACACACCCAGTTTAGGGCTGAGTGTTCCAAGGTCTCTCACTCTGTGCCTGTTGTCTGGCTGTGGGTTTATATGTTTGCTCCCATCTACAGCAGGAGGAAGCTTCTCTGATGATGGCTGAGCAAGGCACTGACCTATGAGTATAGCAGAACGTCATTAGGAGTCAATTTTATTGCAATTTTTTTTAGAACAGTAGTACTTGGTTTTAACCTCGGTCCCTGGGCTACTTCGTCTTAGGTTCTTGATCCCCTAAGCACTGTCATCTCCTAGAGTGGGCCTGAAGTCAAATCAGATATTGGTTATTTATTCCCACAAACTTTGTGTCATAACTGCACTAGCATATTTTGCAGGTAGGACACCATTGTAAAACAAAGGGTTTGTAACTGGTTGGTTTTTACATCACTCTTTTGGCAGCATGGAGAGTACATTCCTGTACCAAAGATGCTGAAAAGTAGGGGTGAAGTCTCTATGTAGGCACCAGGCCTGCACTTCCATGTTCAAAGAGTTGTATAAGTGCTGTCACCAGCAGTGGGCCCTGCCATCAGATTGTGGGGAGCAGCCAATAGTCTTGGCAACAGCCTGGGTTGTTTGGGGATTACTATAGGTCCCCTTTGGCCAAAAACTCAGTTAGATGCAACCCAATCCTGGTAATGGAAGCTTCATTTGGAGATGAGAGATGGTCAGCTGGGGCTCTGTTTCTCCCATTATTTGACAATTTTATTTACATCACTTTCATATATGTGTATATTTTAGGAAGATTCTACTGTATTAGGTTTTCATGCTACCCCTCAAATAGCCCCTAAATTTTGTTGTCTCTCCCTAAAATCCCTCCCTGGTCCCCCTCCTCTTCCTTCCCCTTCCCCACTTGCTCTTCCTGTTCTAGTTCCCAGAGTCTACTCATAACAACCCTTTCTATTTCCCTTTCCCAATGAGAGCTATCTGTCCTCGTTCCCCAGTCCCTTAGTCTATATATAACCTTTATGGTTCTTCAAATTGTACCCATAGTTATCGTTAACTAAACAGCTAATGTCCACATGTAAGTGAATACATACCATATTGTCTTTCTTTCTGAATCTGGGATACCTCACTCAGGATGATTTGTTTTTTCTAGTTCCATACATTTACCTCCAAATTTTTTTAATGGCTAAGTAGTACTCCATTGCGTAAATGCACCACTTTCTCTTTATCCATTCTTCTGTTGAGGGACATCTAGGTTGTTTCTGTTTTCTGGCTATTATGAATAGAGCAGCAATGAACATGGTTGAGCAATTTGTATACCCTTGATCTCCTTCAGTTGTCAAATTGCTCTAGCTAGAACTTCAAGTGCTGTATTGAATAGGAATGGAAAGAGTGGACAGCCTTGTCTTGTTCCTGATTTTAGTGGAATCTCTTTGAGTTTCTCTCCATTTAAGTTGATGTTAGCTTTGGGATTGATGTAAAGTACCTTTATTGTGTTGGGATAATTTTCATCGTATCCCTAATCTTTCCAGGAATTTTATTATGAATTTTATCAAAGACCTTTTCTGCATCTAGAGATGATCTAGTAGTTTTTGTCTTTCAGTTTGTTTATATGCTGCATTACTTTTATTGATTTACATCTGTTGAAACATCCCTGTATCTCTGGGAAAAGCCTACTTGATCATAGTGGATGATTTTTTGATGTTCTCTTGAATTTAGTTTGCAAGTACTGCATTGATAACTTTTTGCATCTATGTTCATAAGGGGAAAATTTTCTTTTTTGGGTTTTTATATGGTTTGGGTATCAGGGAAATTGTGGCTTCATAAAACAAATTGGGTAGTGTTCCTTCTGTTTCTATTTTGTGGAATAATTTGAGGAGTATTACCATTTACTCTTCTTTGAAATTCTGGTAGACTTCTTTGCTAAAACCATCTGGCCCTAAGCTTTTTGTTGTTGTTGAGAAGCATTTATTAGCTGCTTCTATTTCCTTAGGGGTTATAGGTATGTTTAAATCGCTTATCTGATCTTGATTTAGCTTTGGTAGGTGGTATATATCAAGAAAATGATCCATTTCTTTTAGATTTTCCAATTTGGTGGGTACAGGTTTTTAAAGTGTGTCCTTTGATGACTCTCTGAATTTCCTCAGCGTCTGTTATGTCCCCCTGCTCACGTCTGTATGGAAATTCTCTACTTTTTAATCCATTTGTTAGTGATTGCCAATCCTATTGATTTTCTCAAAGAACCAACTCTTTGTTTCAATAATTCTTTGTATTTTTGTTTCTACTTTATTGATTTCAACCCTGAATTTGATTATCTCTTGCATTTTTTTTATTCCATAGCTTTCAAGTATGCTATTAAGTTACTAGTATGACATCTTCCAGTTTTTGTTTGTTTTTGTTTCTTATGAGGGCACTTAATGCTATGAACTTACCTCTTAGGACAGCCTGTGTCCCATAACTCTCAGTAAGTTGTGAATTTATTTTCATTTCATTTCATAGAAAATCTTTAATTTCTTTCTTAATTTTTTCCTAGAACCATCTTTTATTCGGTAGTGAGTTGTTCAGTTCCCACGAGTGTGTAAACTTTCTGTTGTTTCTCTTGTTGTTGATATCCAGCTTTAATCTGTGGTGGTCTGATCAGATGCAGGGAATTATTTCAATTTTCTTGTATCTGTTGAGATCTGCTTGGTATCTGAATATGTGGTCAATTTTGGAGACAGTCCCATGAGGTCTGAGAAGGAGGTATATTCTTTTGTGTTTGAGTGAAATGTTCTATAAATATCTGTTATGTCTACTGGTTTATATTGTCAGTTAGCTCCAGCATTTTTCTGTTTAGTTTTTGTTTGGATGACCTGTTTATTGGCCAGAGTGGGATATTAAAGTCTCCCACTATCAGTGTGTGAGGGTCAAGATGTGATGTAGTTGTGTTTAGTTGTTGTTGTTATTGTTATGAATGTAGATGCCCTGTGTTTGGTGCATAAATTTAAGAATTGCAATGTATAGTTGTTGCTTTTCACTCTTTGGCTCTTGGCTCTTTTGGGGAAGGGGGCACCATCCCAAATAAATATGCATGAAGACTTATTACAATTTATGAATGCCCACTCTTAGCTTGGCTTATTTCTAGCCAGTTTTTGTTAAAGTATCCTGTCTATTTATTGCCTCTGGGCTTTTACCTTTTCTATGTTTGTATGTCTTTCTTTCTCCATTGCTGGCTGTGTATCTGGGTGGCTGACCTTGGTGTCCTCCCCCTTCTCTCACTCCTTGATCTCTCTTCCCAGATTTCTCTTCCTATTTATTCTCTCTGCCTGCCAGCCCTGTCTATCCTTTCACTTGCCTTGCTATTGGCTGTTCAGCTCTTTATTAGATCATCAGGTGTTTTAGGCAGGCAAAGTAACTTAGCTTCACAGAGTTAAACAAATGCAACCTAAAAGAATGCAACACACCTTTCCATCATTACACAAATGTTCCACAGCATAAACAAATGCAATACACCTTTAATATTCCACAACAGCAATGTCCTCTTGGCAGATCTTTCCTTTGGTGAGTATATAGTGTCCTTTCCTATCTCTTCTCAATAGTTTTGGTTTGAAGTCTATTTTGTCAGATATTAAAATGGTTATACCAGCTTGCTTCTTGGATTCCATTTGCTTGGAAGATCTTTTTCCATCCTTTTATCCTGAGGGGTTCTCTATCCCTGATGTTAAGGTGTGTTTCTTGGATGCAGCAGAAGGATGGATCCTGTTTTCACATCCATTCTGTGAGTCTGCCTGTTATTGACGAATTGAGACCATTGATGTTGAGAGATATCAATTAGCAGTGTTTGTTGTTTCCTGTTACTTTATTGTTGGTGGTGGTGGGATGTGCTCTCTCTCTCTCTCTCTCTCTCTCTCTCTCTCTCTCTGTGTGTGTGTGTGTGTGTGTGTGTGTGTGTGTGTGTGTGTGTGTGTGTGTATGTGTGTGTGTGTGTTTCCCCTTGATTTATTTGCTGCTCTGGGGCTATTTATTTCTTGTGTTTTCTTGGGTGTGGTCAGCCTCTTTAGTTTGGAGTTTTCCATTTGGTGCCTTCTGTAGAACTGGGTTTGTAAACAGATACTGCTTCAACTTGACTTTCTCATGGACTGTCTTATTTTCTCCATCTATTTTTATTAAAAGTTTTCTGGGTATAGCAGTCTGGACTGGCATTTGTGGTCTCTTAGAGTCTGTAGAACAACTTTCCAGACCCTTCTGGCTTTTAGAGTCTCCATTGAGGATTTAGGTGTTATTCTAATTCTAATAGATCTGCCTTTGTACGTTATTCCTTTTTTCCCTGGCAGCTTTTGACATTCTTTCTTTGTTCTGTGCATGTAGTGTTTTGATTATTATGTGCCAAAGGGACTTTCTTTTCTGTTCTATTTGGTGTTCTGTAAGCTTCTTGTACCTGGATAGGAATCTCCTTCTTTAGGTTAAGGAAGTTTTCTTCCATGATTTTATTGAAAATACTTTCTCTTTGACCTGGGTTTCTTCTCCTTCCTCTATTCCTATTACTCTTAGATTTGGTCTTTTCACAGAGTCTCAAATTTTTAGTTTTAACATTGTCTTTGACCAAGGCATCCATTTCTTCCACGGTGTCTTCCATGCCTGAGATCTTCTCTCCCATCTCTTGTATTCTGTTGGTGAGGCTTGCTTTGGGAGTGTCTGTTCGAGTTTATAAATTGTTCGTTTCCATCTGTCCCTCAGCATGGATTTTCTTTATTGGTTCTATTTCCACTTTCAGGTCTTGAACTGTTTTATTCATTTCCTTCCATGGTTTGTTTGCATTTTCATAGATTTCTTTAAGGGATATCCATTCCCTCTTTAAGTACCTCTATCATATGCATAAAGGTTGTTTCAAGGTCTTTTTCTTATTCTTCAGCTTTGTCACAGTACTCAGGGCCTGCTGTGATAGGGTTGTTGGGCTCTAGTGGAGACATATCACTCTGCCTGTTGTTGATTGTGTTTTTACATTGGTGACTAAAGATATGGTTTTGGGAAGGTTGTGATTCTAGATGTTGATATTGTGGGTGTTTTGTTCCTTGGTTTCTGCTGCCCTCTCTGGTTCTTAAGAGAGTGTGATGGCTGTGTGTTGTAGCAGTTCTTCTGGGATCCTGATAGGTGTGGCCACTGGGGATTCCAGGCAAAACATATTTTTAAGGTATTGGGAGCTGAGACTTAGGATGGAAACTGGCTAGAAAACGGGTGTTGAAGGGTCCATGGAGGGAAGAAAGCAGGATGTCCCACCAGGATCTGCTTAGTCTCCTGGGAATTGGGGCAGAGAGTGAAGAGAGGCCATTACAGAAGGTCTGGTAGAGAACTAAGGCTGAGACTGGGGATTGGACTTGAAGGAGTGGAGAGGAAAGATCTGAAGTTCACCTACCTGCTTCTTTGACTGGAGTGGCCTCTGGGTTTATCTCAGAGGAGAGGAGCTGAGCAAGAAGTGGAGGAAGGGAAGTTAGGAGGGGAAGATCCGTGTGATCCCCCAAGATGGGAGTCAGGAGATGAGGAATTAGGGTACTATGGGACAATGGTCTGTATCTTGTCACTTGTATTTTGAGTAAACGCTGATTGGCCAGTAGCCAGGCAGGAAGTATAGGCGGGGCAACAAGAATTCTGGGAAGAGGGAAGTTGCAGTCTGGTGTAGGAGGTCCTTCTGTATTTCTGTTGCTTTCATTGGTTAATAAAGAAACTGCTTTGGCCTTTTGATTGGGCAGGACTTAGATAGACGGGGAAAAGAGAATAGAATGCTGGGAAGGGGATAAAGTCAGAGAGAGCCGCCCGCCATGAAGCTCCCAGGTCAGACACGCTGAATCTTTCCCGGTAAGCCACGACTCGTGGTGATACACTGATTATTAGAAATGGGTTAAACGAATATGTGAGAGTTAGCCAATAAGAGGCTAGAGCTAATGGGCCAGGCAGTATTTCAATGAATACAGTTTCTGTGTAATTATTTCAGGCATAAGTTAACCGGGCGCCGGGAACACAGCCCTCTCCTCCACATACTACAGCAGTCTGTACTCGTCACCCAGACACAGAGCAAACAAGATGTGGCTACCTCACGGAAAAAGGTACCAAGCCACGTGGCTGACACAGACAAGAATTATGGGCTGATATAAGTTATAAGAGTTAATAAGAAGCCTGAGATACTAGGCCAATCAGTTTATAATTAATGCAGACCTCTGTGTATTTCTTTGGGACTTAACGACTGCGGGAAGTGAGCAGGACAGAAATCTCAGTTGACATTGGGGTGCAGGCATTCTGCTGCAGAGCTAGGGAGAGACTGGGGCGTTGGAGTCAGAAGAGCTGAGGGAAGCTAGAAGGACTGCAGGAGTCCTTCCCTTTCACGCAGGTGGCTCCTTGAGATGTCAGGCACTTTCCCCACAAGCCACACTGATTGGTACTCAGCGGACCCCTGGAGAAAGTGTTCTCATCTGGGGATTCATGCAAGGAGGTCATCTGGAGATGTCAGAGGGTTAGAGAAGATGAGACTTGGTCCATTGTAGATTCAATGATAAAGTTTGTGAAATAATGAAAGCACTGCTCCAGCAGAGGACTGAGGTTTGGCTCCTAGCACCCATGTCAGGAACTCACAATCACCGACACCTCCAGTTCAGTTCCAAAGGTAACTCACAACTGTCTGTAACTTCAGTTCCAAGGGGATTGACATCTCTGACCTCTGTGGGTACCTGTTCTCACATGCATAGCCCCACATATAAACACACATACACATAACCAATTGAAATAATCTTAAGAGAAATGATGGAACTGTTCTGAGGGGGTAGAATCAGAAGCAGATGTGTGTAGACTCCTCAGAAACCTAAAGACATGTCAGCTTTAGCAGAGGAAAGAGAGTATCTTTTACCCTGTGTAAGGTAAAGAGCCACCAAATATTCGACCCTGTATAACTTGATGGTGGCTATAGAATAAGGGGCTTGTGACTGCTTGGCTCTTGGGGACAGAATCTTACTCCTGTGTCTTGGGCATGACTCGAGCTCTGTGCCCTGGCTGGGGTCTGCTCTCACTACTGAGAAACTAGGAATTTTCAATGCCATAAGCCACGTGACTTAAATGATAATACTCTTTTCTTGCTGTGTATCTGCCTTCCTAACCCAAGGCAATTTAAATTTAAGTATACAAATGACTAATGCTTTCTAAAAACAAGAAATTAAAATTCAGGAACACAATATATAACATCCAACTCTGTATCATATTTAAAAGCATTTCTATGTTAGAATATCTAACAATTTAGAATTGTGGTTTTGATTTTAAAATATGTATTACTTGTAAACCTATAGATTTAAGTAGAAAACTTAATTTGTAAAGAATATGTACAGTTAATATATGTAGGTATTCAGTATAGTTTTGGAAAATATGAGATATCTCAGGAGATATTGTTTGTTAGTCAAACAGATGAAACGCTGAAAAACTAGACTGACAAAATTTTAAGACGAGGCTGAGGAGATGGATCAGAGGTTAAGAGCACTTATCACTCTTCCAAAGGACTTGGGTTCATCATCCAGCATCAACATGGAAGCTGACAATCATCTCTAACTCCAATTCCAGGGACTCTGATACCCTCTTCTGTCCTCACGGGCACCAGACACACACATGGTACACAGACATACATACAGACAAAACACCCATACACATAAGTAAGAAAAAAATGTTTAAGAGGGTCTAAGTACTTTAGCGGAAATTATATGGGCCCTTGTAAAGTAACTCTAAATATTGCCTGTATTGTCAAATAGAATTTTCGTAAACTTCAGATTTGAACTAGAGACTCAGTTTTCATTTTTTAAATGCTAATACAAAAATTGAGATATGAGTATAAATTATCTCTTACATGTCTTTCCTCAGCATATTCAACACGTGGGACATCCCAGAGCACCTGTGAGATGACTGCGGGGAACCATTGCTCGCTGGGAGGGTCCCCACATTGCTTGGGTGCTGACCTCTTGGGCCAAGCACACACTGAAAGGCCATTCACCGAATCCTTGCAGAAACCCTCCAGAGTGCAAAGTACTTGCAGTGCTCATTTTACCAGTGAAATAACTGAGCATTCCAACCAGGATGAGGTAGAACCCAACAACCCTTCACACCCAAGCAGGGTACCAACAGCCACTCCATGAGCGGCATAATCCCTTGTTTTATTTTCAGACTCTTCCAAAAACAACACAGAGGACAGTTGGCAAAAGATGGAGTCAGGGAGGTCAACCAGAGACTGACTGTCCCCAGCCAAGGAATGGACAAGGAGCTGTGCCACTGGCGCTGGACAAGGATGACAGGCTTTGGAGGATGGGGGTGAGCCACTTGGGATGCAGCCACTGTATAAACTCAGAGAGGAAGGAGATTCCTGCTCGATCTCAGTTTCTATGGAGAACAGCAGGGAACAAGTGGCAAGAAGGAGGGGGTTTCCGAGAGGAAGAATGGAATGGGAGCGGCCATGAATCGCCAGTAAGTTGTTACCCCTGAGCTCTGAATGCCACTACAGAAACAGGAATTAAGGCATGGGAGGCAAAACTCTTGCTACAGTCACGGTGTTAATCCAATCAAGTTACAACTAGTTCTTGGCTTGAATCCCCTAGGCCAAAAGAACTTAATACTGGCTTCTTTTTGTATGTGTGTGTTGTTTTGTTGTTGTTGTTGTTACTTTTTATTTTAGTGATCTAAGTCTCTAAAGCCAAAACCAAATCAGCGAGTGAACTAAAGCAATTTTCCACCACCTCCATAGTGCGAACCTGACATAGGCAGCTATGTACACACCTCCTCACTCAGCGAGGAAAATGGAACATTCCCCAAGCCAGCCATGGACAGCATCTATGTCAAATGCAGAATGATATCAAAATCAAGCATAGATGACCTTCTGTCCCCTGCATTTGGATATCTGTGACCCATCGCCTAGCTAAATGGATCAGCCAATGTGTATTAATGAGCCCTGAAGTATCTTCCATAATTCAGGACCTGGTCTTGCCTTGAAGTTATCAGGTTCTAGAAACTTAGTTAATCTTTCTTTTGTACATTTGAATCATCAAAGGAGTTGAGCCGATAGTTTTCCATTGCTAGAGCAGAACCCATTACAGTTGCTAAGAAGTTTTAATCGAGTTTATCAAATATAATTACTTGCCTCCACCCACCTCCTCCTCGGTTTGTCTCTCTCAATCTGGAAGAACCAAGTCTAGCATTCACAAAGGACCCTTGCATGTTCGGATGGCTTCCCAGGAGTCTTTGAGAGGCATATAATGGCACATAATTTAATTTATTTGGTCATTAGTTCCAGAGGCTTTGATCCAAGCCTTCTGTTATTCTGAGAGAGGGAAAATAAAACTCCACCTCAAATTAAATATTTGCCTTTACCTACAGTTTGCTGTTTATTGTACATGTAATCCTGCAAGTTAGATTCTGCAGGACTTGGCATCCTTTCCTGCCCACTTTTGTTTCTGCCTCAGTTTGGAGAACTCGAAGAACGTATGAAACTCAGATTCCACCAACATTTCTAGGTCTCAGGGTCTCCAGAGGGACACAAGGAACCCTAGCCAGTCTCTTATTTTCCATATGGGCTCAACAATCCCCAGACCTTCAACTTTGGCAATGCAAACTGATGGGAGAAAATTAAGGGCTCATCGGTTGGTTTCAGGCAATGAGCCCAATGTTTAACTACAAGCTGGCCAAGCCTCTCAATTTCTTTGGAGCAGTATGGGGTTTATTAAGAAAAAGTTTTAGCTTTTTAGCAAGTTGGCTTTACTCACCTGTAGTGAGTGTGTGTTACAATCGCTCTCAAGGAGGTACCAGTTTTGTAGAAGAGGGCCAGGGGGATGACTCAGCGGGCAAAACCACTTGCAACATGAGCCTGACAGCTTGAGTTCAGAGCCTTAGAACTCACGTAGAAGGTCAGGTGCGATACTGTGCATCCGTAAGTCCAGCACCCCTGTGGGGATAGGAAGACTGCCTAGGAGTTCACAGGCCAGCTAGTCCAAATCCACAGCAGAGTGGCAGAAACCAGAGAGACCTCACCTCAGCAAACAGAAGGCACGACCAACTCCCAGAGCTGTCATCCGGCCTCTAGACACATACACTATGGCAAATGTGTACCTATACTCTATCTCTCATACACACAGAGAGACATCACATGCTTCCAGCAAGATGGCTCAGCAGCTAAGGGAACTTAAGCTCACAAATCTGTTGTCAGTCCCTGGAGTACACAGGGTGGAAGGAGAGAACCAACTCCCTATGCCTTCACATGCACACCATGAGCACGCACACAATAAAAAAAATAGGCGCAAAAACTTAAATCAGACATAGATAAAGAAGAAAGAGCCATGTGAAAAGTCAGTAGGAGTAGAAGGCCAAAGAATACAGAGCTATAAAATATCCGGGACTTCAGAAAGAGAGACAAGGTTACCGTGCCTTCCCTCTTTGGCGTTAGGGCAACCCCTCCATCCCCCACCACTTCCCTCTCCTATTCTCTCCAACTTCCTGTTTCCTTTACCAGCTCCTTAGAGACTACACAGGCTTTCCACACCTTAGAGTGAGGAATTTGTCACTGACTTTGCTTACACGCCACTCCCTCCTCCCATCATGACAGAACTTGGCTTCCAAGGGAATGACAACCACATTCTGTCCAGAGCACTTTCATCTTTCCTACTTCAGGGCCTTCCACTTGGTTCCATAGTGAGACAGCCATGCCCCACTCCGCCTTCTATCTTACCACCACCCATAGTGACCATTGCTCCCATCTTAACCTCTGAACCTCTCCACATCACATGGTCCTCTCATTGAGACACGGAGGCTTCTTTTCAGGTGGAAGAACAGCAATCTTTATTTTGCCCTGAGCTAAAGCCTTATATATCTCTCCTTTTTCTGTGAAAAACCACTGGCCAGAAAGAACACAAACATCCTTGTCAATTACAGAACACAAGGAAGTTCCACTATAGGTCCGGGGGAGTGAGGGCAGCCAGATCACAACACTCTCTGGCCTCACCTTGACCCCTGAGCTCCTTGCTCCACCTGGCTCTTCAGTCTCTCAGCATTCAGGAGAGCTTGTGTCAATTGTTTTCTTGTCAAGCCCCTCAGCTCTATCACGTTTCTCACTCCATCACATCCACCTCTAGAGATGGTGTAAATACTAACCTCCTGAGCAAGGACATAAGGACTTGTGGAGAAAGATCACCACTATGCTTATGAGACCAGCTCAATCAACACTCCCTTAGGCTCACTTCTGAACTTTTAGATGCTTCTCTAAGTTCTCAGATGGAGTCTCCCCTTCCTCTCATTTGGCAGACTTTTTTGTTGTTGTTTGTTCCTGAAGCTGGGTCTCCTGTAGCTCAGACTGGCCTTGAACTTCTTTTATTAGTCTAGGATGACCTTGAACCCATGACCCTCATGTCTCCAGCTTCCAAGTGCTGAGATTATAGTTGAGCACCACCATGCCAGCATCAGTTACCACATTTCTTATTTTAGAGAAATTTAAGTAAAAATCTCCCCATTTCCCAACCCTCTAAGTCATCACCTAGAAATCTACCTGTGCCTGCTCTCAATCTCAGTCCTCAAAGGAGGAGGAGCACCCTGGGTGCATAACTGTAACTGATGTCCTCAAAGACTGGTCCCCCCAGCAACATGGTCTCCTCTGTGACTACCAGCTTCTGGGTTCCCAGTAGAATCATTCCGTCTCCCTGTAAAATGAGCCCAGACTTGAGTCTTGTTTGGTCCAATGTTGCCAGTTGCTACTTCATCCTATAGCACTTCTTTCTTTTACAGTCACACATATGTAATCTTCATGTAACCCATAGCCTCAGTCTCCACTTTTACACCTCCAATTGTGATGTGGATGTCCTTCTGTATATGTGTTGCTTTTATTGGATGATGAATAAAGCTGTTTTGGCCAATGTCTTAGCAGAGTAGTGGTGTAGGAGGGTCCTTCTGTATTTGGGTTGCTTTTATTGGTTAATAAAGAATCTGCCTTGGCCTTCTGATAGGGCAGGACTTAGATAGACAGGATAAAGAGAAGAGAATGTTGGGAAGGGGACAGAGCAAGAGAGAGCTGCCCGCCATGAAGCCCGCCAGGTCACACACGCTGAATCTTTCCGGGTAAGCCACGACTCGTGGTGACACACAGATTATTAGAAATGGGTTAAACAAATATGTGAGAGTTAGCCAATAAGAGGCTAGAGTTAATGGGCCAGGCAGTATTTCAATGAATACAGTTTCCGTGTAATTATTTCGGGTACACACCGGGAGCTGGGTAGCACAAGGAGCCCTGCGCCGGGAACCAGGCACTGGGAACGCAGCCCGAGCCCCTCATTACAACAGAGTAGAGCCAGGCAGGAAATCAGAACAGAGATATAGAGAGAGAGTAGGCAGAGTCAAGCAGATACCGTGTAGTTGCTGAAGGAGAAAGACGCCAGACCTTTCCGGTAAGCCACAGTCTCATGGCAATACACAGACTAACATAAATGGGTTAATTCAAGTTTCTGTATTATTATTTGTGTCTGGATGGTTGGGAAACAAACAAGCAGTCTCTGTCTACAAATGGCACTAGTGTGGGCAACTACATCCACGTAAAAACTGAGAGAGCTTGGGAAGGAATTCTAGACACAAAAGATGTTACAGAGTTAACTACAGCTTCTTGGTAGCTTCATTCTTTCAGATAGGCACTGTTTGCTGGCGATGACCAGAGGCGTGACTCCTTTAAGAGAAGGCTTCCTGACTCAGCATAAGCAGCAAAAACTGTGCAGCTTCTTTAATAGACCACTTCCTGGTTTGTGCTGGCAGAATGAACTCTGGCTCTTTCAGGAGATCCTGTACTTAAATGGGGTCTACGAGCAGCCTATTACAAACTGCTTAATGGTGACATAGACCTGTTGTGTCCCTGGAGCTGGGGCAGTGTGCATGGCTAGCAGAGGTGGTGAACATACCTCCACCATGTTGGGCTGGGTGGAGCAAACAGGCAGGGCCACAGAGTTGGTCCTAGCCACCCCTAGGACACCCCTGCTTACTAATTTTTAAAAAACCCACTCCTGGTCAGAAAAAGATTACAGATACACAATAGGACAGTTTCAGATATTACAAACCTCTAAATGAGGCACAATGTGTTTTAAAAATGTATGTAGGCTTAGAAGAGAAAGAAAAAGAGTATAGACAGTTATAAAAAGAAATAAATAGTTTTAAAATAAAGCAAAGTCTTTAAAGAGACAGTAAAAACAAAAGAGTACAGACAGTCATAGATTAAAGGGGTAAAGAAAAATAAGCCACATAAAGGTGGAAAATACACAGAGAGTCTGAATTATATATATTAATGTGTTTTCTTTAAATATTTTGACTGTAGAGAAACATTTGTTTCTGGGGACTGCTAAGATAATCATATATATATTAAAGGTATCTTGACTTCAAAATTTGTATCTAAGGATATGTTACTTTGGCAGAGAGGTTCTGCTTTTGTTTCCACAGAGGATGGGAACCTATGGGTTCCTTCTAGACTAATGTGGTTTGATGAAACAAGACACCTCCCCCCCCCCCAAAAGGTCTCCATGAGCCCTAAAAATACTTCACCCGACAAACGTCAGGAAAAAGTTTGGAGAAAACTACACTCAAATTCCCAAAATGATTGTTTATAAATTTTTGTTTTTATTTAAGGGAGAAATGATATAGAAATGAATACTTTGCATTGGTATGTGTCGTGACGTTCTCAACCAGCAAGAAAGATGCAACACGAAGCTTTTCCTTCAGCAGTTTATTCAGGAACCTTTGACAATCTTCTGACACCAAGGAGAACCGACCCACAACCTAAATAGCCTCTGGGCTGCCAATCCCAGCACGCCAGGTAGGCTCCGTGGATAGGTCCAGGTACGCGGAAGCAAGCCAGATCCCTAGACTTAGCCAAATAAGGAGTTATTTACCACCGAGAGCACTCACCATTGGGAGGGTGGAAGGCGGAAGCCAGCGCCATCTTTAAGGCACAGCTGTACGCAGCTCTCTACTGTATGGATCTTGGTCTATTGATACAAATTTAAGGTCAATTTTGTTATACTATGTATATATATTTCTGCTCTTGTTTAAGGTATTATATTTGTGCAGCTCATTTAAAAATGTAACATATAATTAAGAAATACAGATTAGTATATAGTCATCTATATACTAATAGTCAAATTGTAGTCATGCTAGTTAGGTTTTCTAGACATACAGAGATACATTTCAGTTAGATAGATAACCTTCGACAATTCAAAGACTTACAGAATATGGCATTTAAAATGTTTTAAGAACATAGACTTTTCTCGACAGTGAGGCATGTCTGCTTCAGGCAGCACCAATTTAAAGAAGTTGATGGGCATGGAGAAAGTTGTTATGGAATTTGTCTTCAATGCGATAAGGCTAACATTTGGGAAAGAAACTGTTCTTGCCTGGACTGCTTGATGGTATGCTGTATGAACTGAACATGCAGGACCCACAGAAAAGTGCCTGCTGAACTTGCCTAAAGAAGGTGAGATAGTACTTCAGGGTTTCTGCTTCACAGAAGAAACTGCCAGGCCTTCTGCAGGACACAGAATAAAGCCACTGATGAGCTTTACCAGTACAAGGCAGAACAGATCTTCAAATTTCCTACTTCATGGAAAAGTCTGCTGGATGCTATGGGCCTATAGGCTGAAGATGGGTGCCTGCAATGTTACAGAAGAACTGTGGGTGACTGTCCAGGCAGCAAGGTGTCTCTCTCATTCCTAGAAGTTTGGAAGTTGCTTACAATGCACTTCCTGTTTACTTAGGTAATAGTATGTTCTTCTGGGGTCTTTGATGGAGTTGAAGACAGACAGTTACAGTTTTCCTTAGTTATGATAAAAGATAAATTAGATATAAAAATTAGACTCACAAAGATGGCGTAGATGATACTTTCCTTAATTTGCCAAATAGTAAATGGACTAAATATTGTAACTATAATTCTTGCTTGATAACTGTTTTATATATGTAATTTTACTATATTAAAGTTAAAACTTTCCTTTTTAATTAGACAGAAAAGGGGAGATGATATGGGATGTCCTTCTGTATATGCATTGGTTTTATTGGCTAATGAATAAAGCTATTTTGGCTAATGGCTTAGCAGAGTAGAGCCAGGTGGGAGATTAGAACAGAGATATATATAGAGAGAGGGAGTAGGCAGAATTAAGCAGATGCCACATAGCTGCCAAAGGAGAAAGATGCCAAACCTTTCCAGTAAGCCACAGCCTTGTGACAATACACAGATTAATATAAATGGGTTAATTCAAGATGTAAGAGCTAGCTAGAAATATGCCAGAGTCATTGGCCAAACAGTATTGTAATTAATACAGTTTCTGTGTGATTATTTGAGTCTGGGCAGCCAGAAAACAAATGAGCAGTCTCTGTCTACACAACTGCTTTCCCAGCAAGGATAATCCAGTGTCCACATCCCTATTCTGAAACATTTACTTATATTGGTCTATTATTAATAAAAACTGAGGAGTCAGATATTAAGGTTGAAACGTGATAGATCCAAAGAATGGCAGAAGAATGACCAGCTGACCCAAACTCTCCACATCTGGCTTCCCAGATGGTAAAAGCCAAGAATCTCTCTAAGCCCCTCTCTATATCTTCTTGTGCCCCCCAATCTGGGTCCTCCAAAATCTCTATGGCTAATTTTAGTCAGCCAATTGCTGACTCCACCCCCTGATTCAAGGTAAACTTTATTAACAATCTTGGCATGTCAATACGAACAAATATCCCACAACACCATCCACAAAGACACATACTGTTTGATGGACAAATAGAATTCAGCCTGTCCAAAGCCAAACTGGGTCTTCGAACACACACTTTTTGTGGGATTTTTGTTTGTTTGTTTGGGGTTTTGTACATGTGTTTGTTTTTGTTGCTATTGTTGTGAGATGGGATTTCATTGCATAACTCCAGATGGCCTAGAGCTTGCTAAGTAGACCAGGTTAGCCTTGAACTCACAGAGATCCTCCTACTCTGTCTCTGAGTGCTGGGATTAAAGCTATGCACCACCACACCCAGCAAACCCAAACTTCACTCACAGACTCTGCTACTTCATTTGAGGGCAATGTCATCATCCTCCAGTTGCTCATACTAACAAGTTCAGGTTGATCCATTTCTCATCTTATGTCCCACTTGCCAATCTATCGGGGATTCTTATGCCTCTACCTTCAAAATATACCTACATTTCCATCTCATCTGACCATCTCAACTATGACAACCCTGCTCGAAGGCACCCACGTCTTTAGTACCAAATCACCACCACAATAGTCACTGCTGCTGGTCTAGGGATTGTTAGGAATGCAGTAGCCAGAGTTTTCAAAGTATAAACTAGACCATGTTATTCATTGGCTAAAAACCTTCCAGGAGCAAACAGGATCATCAAGCAAAAGTTGGAAGCCAGGGGCGGGGATAGAGGTGGGAGAAATTTCATCCGATGGATGGAGATAGAGACAGAGACCCACATTCACATCAGAGCAATGGATTGAGCCCCCAAGGTGCAGGTGAAGAGCAGAAGGTGGGAGAAGATGAGTTAGGAAGTTAGGACCGTGAGGGGCTGGTCC